>VDFB02345280.1:0-13859 GCA_007258455.2 Sequoia sempervirens
TGCTCAATTACAGAAAGGAAGGCACACTGTCTTACAAAGATATGAATTACATCCACAAGATTTGAACTGAGAAAGATAGCATCTGCTAATGGTTGATTACAGTTCCGGTTAAGCACATGAACACTTCTTCACTCTTCTTCACACTTTGCTTCTACCTTCGAAAGATCTGAACAATATTTGCAAATAGGACTCACACACTTTACATACTTATGCATTCAAATGATAAAGCAATCGCTTATATATATCTGCAATAAGAAATTACATTGCCACATGTTGGACTTAACAAAATGATAAAATGAATGCAAAATGTTGGACCAAAGTAGTAAAGATTATTAATGTGAATCAACCAAGGTCAGACACAACATAGTGAAGACCCAAAATAAAATTCTCAAACATGAACCACTTTCAAAAATTAATCCTCAAAGATCCACAACACGATTAACATGAAAAACATGAACATGCAAGAGAAAATCTTGAATCGTGAGAACAACGATCAATGTGGATGTGCAACATAGATAGAGCATGATCTAGAAATATCCACAAACATCATGAATCACCAGAGAGGCATCCGCAACAATTGAACTAACTAAAATTGCATCATCTTCATTCAAAAACAACAACTAAAGCAACATAAAAACTATTAGAATACAAATCTTCATAACATGATCAAATCTTCACGCAGATCTTTGAAACTTAATGTGGATAAACTAGATATACTTGACAGGAAACCCTTTAATCCACAACCACCAATCATCAACATACTGAACTCAGTGACAAATTGAACTTCACTTCACCACTGACAACCTGCAACTTATTTCTTTATAATTTTCTCAATATCCTCGACATATATAGCCTCTAAGACATTAATGCCAATAGTGTTGACATCAATGACAACCACATATCAACAACACATCCACAACATCCAACAAGCTCCCCCTTTGGCATTGATGGAAACACATGATGTGAAAAATACCATCAGCGCAACTATCTTCAGCACTTACTCCCCCTTAGGTTCTAACTCTTTTCTTCTCAACAACTCTTCTCCCACATGACTCTTCTTCCTTAGATAATTCATAGTTTTTCACATTACTCTTCTCCCCCTTTGACATCAATGAAAAAGATCTCTTCTCTCAACACAAGCTTTGAACCACATATCTAAACATCTGACTACTCCCCCTAAGTAGTAGCCACCACAACATCAATCCAGATCAAAATATGACCATGAAATGCACAGATTGATGCAAGTCAATGCATCTTAGTTATGATTAGGAGGGTAAATCACCTCTAGCTTCCTTCTGAGATACTCAAAAGTATCCTTAGGCAATGGATTTGTAAAGATATTTGCAATTTGTTCTTTGGTAGGCACATACTCCAATCTGATTCCTTTTCACTCACCTTCTCTCTCAAAAAGTGAAACTTGATAGATATATGCTTGGTCTTTGAATGCAACACCAGATTCTTAGAAATGTTAATTGCATTTGAAGTGTCATAGAATATAGCAATGGGATCATCATACACAACTTTGATATCCTTCAAGATTTGCTTCATCCATAATACTTGACTACAATTATTAGTAGTAGTAATGTATTCTGCCTTTACAGAAGAAAAATAAATGACATTTTGTTTCTTACTTAACCATGAAATCAACTTCTTACCCAAGAAAAATGCACCACCACTAGTACTCTTTCTTCCATCCACATCTCCTGCCCAATCAACATCAGTAAAAGTACTCAAAATAAGATCATCATCTTTAGGATACCACAGCCCAAAATCAATTGTTCCCTTCAAGTATCTGAAAATCCTCTTCACAGCAGTTACATGAGATTCCTTAGGATCAACTTGAAATCTTGCAAGAATACATACAACATTCATGATATCCGGTCTAGTTTGAGTCAAGTAAAGCAATCCACCAATCATTGATTTGTATCTAGTTTGATTTGCTTTCAAAGAATCATCATTTTCTGTCAACTTGCATTTGGTCACCATAGGTGTACCAACTGGATTTAAATCTTCCATACCAAACTTCTTTAGCAATTCTTTTACATACTTGGACTAAGATATGAAGATCCCTTTATCTAACTGAGTAATTTGCAATCCCAAAAATAATTTCATCTTACCAATCATAGACATCTCAAACCCATTCTGCATCTCATCAGAAAACTTCATGCACAAACTATCATCTCCTCCAAAAATGATATCATCAACAAAGACTTCAACAATCAGATCTTTATCATGATCAATCTTGAAATACAAATTACTATCAACAATACCTTTATTGAATCCAAGCTTTAACAAATACTTGTCCAATTTGGAATACCATGCTCTTGGGGCTTGCTTAAGTCCATGCAATGCTTTCTTCAACCAACAAACCATATCTCCCCAATCAATCAATTGAAATCCATCAAGTTGCTCAACATACACTTCTTCTTCCAATTTTCCATTTAGAAGTGCTGACTTGGCATCCATCTAATAAAACTTGTAATTTTTGTAAGTAGCATAAGCAAGAAATAATCTCATAGCTTCAATCCTAGCAATAGCAGCAAAATTTTCTTCAAATTCAATTCCTTCCATTTGATAATATCCTTTACACACCAGTCTTGCTTTGTTTATAACCACTTCACCTTGCTCATTCAACTTGTTTCTAAAGACCCATTTAGTTCCAATTGCATTTTTGTCCTTAGGTCTAGGAATAAGAATCAATGTATTATTCTTCTCAATTTGTTGTAGTTCTTCTTTCATTGCTTCCACCCAATGTTCATCTTTGCATGCTTCATTTACACTATTAGGCTTAGTCTTTGAAATCAAATAGTATTCTTTTGCAATCTTCCTCCTAGTCTAAACACCTTTGTTCTTATCACCTATAATCTGATCTTTTGAATGATTTAGTCTCACATAACTTGGATTCTTAGGATGTTCTTGAACTTATGGCCCTCGTGATCTCTCTTTTGCACTTTCACTAGTTCCTCCCTCTTGATTTTCTTGATTCACCGAAATGATTTGAACTTGATTTTGAGTATGAACTTTATTTCTTGTGACTGAACTATTATTTTAATCATCTGAATCATATCCACATGTTATGGATGGTCTAGCTATGTCCTCATCAACCTTGACATTTTCACTTTCAACTATTTTCCTCAATCTTTTGTTGTAGCACCGATAGGCCTTGCTCTTAGTAAAATAACCAAGAAAGATTCCTTCATCACTCCTAGCATCAAACTTTACTATCTCTTCATCTCTTCTGATATAACATTTACTCCAAAAGATTTTGAAATATCTAACAGTAGGCTTATGACCAGTCCATAGCTCAAAAGGGGTCTTACCAGTATCACCTTTGACTTGTACCCGATTGAGGATGTAAACAATAGTACTCACAACTTCTCTCCAATAGATATGAGGAAAATTTCCTTCTAGCATCATGGTCCTAGCAACATCTTGAATTGTCTTGTTCTTCCTTTCCACAACTCCATTTTGTTGACGGGTCCATAGGGCAGATAATTGTCTCTTTATCCCATGCACTTCACAAAAATAATTAAACTCATGAGAAGTGAATCCACCACCTCTATCTGATCTCAAACATTTAATCTTTAGACCTGTCTTTGTCTCAACCATAGCCTTAAAAGTATTGAATTTCTCCAGAGCTTTAGATTTCTCCCTTAAGAAAGCAAACCACATCAATCTAGAGTAATCATCAATAAGTAACATGAAGTACTTGTCTCCTTGTAAGCTTCTGACTTTAGAAGGAACACACAAATCAGTATGAACAAGCTCCAACACTTCTTTTGAACAATGGTGTTTGCTCTAAAATAAAATTCTAGTTTGCTTCCCTATCTTATTGCAAAAAAAAAAATTAATAGGAAATTTCTCTTTATACTTACCTTCTCCTATGGCTTATCTCTTGTCAATAAGTGCTTCAAGCTCCTCTAGCTTCTTCTCCTCTTCTTCAATCTCTCTCATTTCCTCCTCATACTTGAATACCTTTCTAAATGAACTTTCTCCCAGATCATATCTTTGTTTATCTCTCTCAGAGATAGTAGCTTTGAATGCAGATTCTATCTTAGGAAGAGCATCACCAAATTCACTTAACTCAAAAGTAGTAAGCTTACCAATCAACATGTCTTTGGTTACATTTGTTACAGTCTAGAGCTCCTCAATAGCAATAGCTTTGACTTTGTAAGTAGCAAGAAAGGATCTAAGCACTTTAGCAAAAATATTTGATTCTTCCAACTGTCCACCAGCACATCTAATACCACACACAAGTTCAATCACTCTTTGCATGAAAGTAGTAATGTTCTCATCATCACCCATTCTTAACATTTCATATTTTCATTTCAGACTTTGTAACTTAGCAATCTTTACATTAGCATCACCTTCATACAAAGTTTCCAACTTTTTCCAGATCTCATAAGCAGTCTTCAGATCCATAGCATTTGTCATCTCAGAATCAGTCAAAGCACTCAACAATGCTTCCTTAGCCCTGATATTGTACTCAACATCCCTAATCTCAGTAGTAGTAGGACCATTATGAGGAATAACATACCTATTGCATGTAGTAGGCTTCACCAATGCATCTCAGATGGCACTCCATTCAAGTCTTCCACAGAGAATAATTTTTTCCATCAAATCTCAGACTATCCTTCTTGTATGTCGCCATCTTGGATCACCTTAAGTTGTTAAACTTCTTCCAAGGAACCTACTCTGATACTAATTGTTGGAAACACAAGGGCAGATAACTGAGAGGGGGGGTGAATCAGTTGTCATATAATTTCAAACTTATTCAACTTATTATGCTTATTCTTAGATATGATTAATAACCATGAAAGCATAAGTCAAAAACACATCAGAAACACACATAACACCAATATTTTTTACGTGGAAACCCTATTAGGGTAAAAAGCACGGTGGAGGTTAGTCCACAAGATTATACCATATTAAAAGTATAAAGAAATATGAATGGGAATGCACATGCATTCAGAGGCACTGCCTAGAGCTCACTACTCAATTATAGAAAGGAAGACACACTGTCTCACAAAGATATGAATTACATCCACAAGATTTGAACTGAGAAAGATAGCATCTGCTAATGCTTGATTATAGTTCTAGTTAAGTACATGAACACTTCTTCACTCTTCTTCACACTCTACTTTTGTCTTCAAAAGATTTGAACAATATTCAAAAATAGGACTCGCACACTTGACATACTCACACCTTCAAATGATAAAGCAATCACTTATATATATCCACAACAAGAAATTACATCGCTACATGTCAGCCTTAACAAAATAATAAAATGAATGCAAACTATCAGCCCAAAACAATAAAGATTATTAATGTGAATCAACCAAGGTTGGCCACAACATAGTGAAGACCCAAAATAAAATTCTCAAACATGAACCACTTTCAAAAATTAATCCTCAAAGATCCACAACACGCTTCAACACCCTGTCGGCTAAGAACATGAAAAACATGAACATGCAAGAGAAAATATCAAATCATGAGCACAACGATCAATGCAGATGTGCAACACAGATAGAGCATGATCTAGAAACATCCACAAACATCATGAATCACTAGAGAGGCATTCACAACAACTGAACTAACTAAAATTGCATAATATTCATTCAGAAACATGAACTGAAGCAACAAACAAATTGTCAAAATACAAATCTTCATAACACGATCAAATTTTCACGCAGATCTCTGAAACTTAACATGGATAAACTAGATATACTCAACAGGAAACCCTTTAATCCACAACCACTGATCATCAATGTACTAAACTCACTGACACATTGAACTTCACTTCACCACTGACAACCTTCAACTTATTTCATTACAATTTTCTCAATATCCTCGACATATACAACCTCTAAGAAATTAATGCCAATAGTGTTGACATCAATGACTACATATCAGCAACACAACCACAACATCCAATAGGTTAAGGGTAGAGGGTAGAGGGTTATGGGTAGAGGAGAGAGATAGGATTGAGTGAGTGAGAGAGAGAGACCTGAGAGAGGGAGAGGGGGTAGGAGGGAGAGACTTGAGAGAGGGGGGAGGGAGTGGGAGAGAGAGAGAGGGTAGGGTTTAAGGGTTAAAGTTTAAGGGTTAAGGGTAGGAGTAGAGGATTAAGGAGTAGAGGGAGAGAGATAGAATTGAGTGAGTGAGAGAGAGACTTGAGGAGAGGAGAGGGATAGGAGGAGAGACTTGAAGAAGAGAGAGAGGGAGGAGTGGGAGAGATAGAGGGTAGAGGGTAGGGTTTAAGGAGTTTAGGATTTAAAGGGTTAAGGGTTTAGGGTTTAGGGTTAAGGGGAGAGGGAGAGAGATAGAGGGAGTGAGTGAGAGAGACTTGAGAGGAGAGGGAGAGGGGTTAGGAGGGGCTTGAGAGAGAGAGGGAGGGAGTGGGAGAGATAGAATTAGAAGGTTTAGGAGTTTGAGGTTAAGGAGTAGAGGTAGAGGGTTTAGGGTTAAGAGTAGAGAGAGATAGAGGAATGAGTGAGTGAGAGAGACACGAGAGAGGGAGAGGGTAGGAGGGAGAGACTTGAGAGAGAGAGGGAGGGAGTTGGAGAGAGATAGAGGGTAGAGGGTTTAGGGTTTAGGTTTGAAGATTTAAGGGTTTAGGGTTTAAGGGTTAAGTTTAAGGTTAAGGGTAGAGGGGAAAGTGATAGAGGGAGTGAGTGAGAGAGAGAGAGAGACCTGAGAGAGGGAGAGGGGGTAGGAGGGAGAGACTTGAGAGAGAGAGAGGGAGGGAGTGGGAGATAGATAGAGGGTTGAGGGTTAAGGATAGAGGGTTTAGGGTTTAAGGGTTAAGGGGAGAGAGAGAGGGAGAGGGAGGGAATGGGGGAGAGATAAAGGGTATACACACAAGCGAATCCTTTCTATTTTTTAAATATTTTACAACATCCTTAATTAGAGGGTGTCTTTGAATTTTCTTAGATTGTAATAAATAAATGTTCTCACAATATATGGGTGTCCTTTCTCTTTCATATGGATGAACAAGCCATAAAACTTCATAGATACAGTTGCACTGCTCCTCTCCATCCACAAAGATATGTTTGACTTTGGACCTACTCACCTGCAACTAGCTGCCTTTTTTTAACCATGAATTATTGATACTAAATTCTTACTGCTTCAATTTTGGGTGTGTATTGAATTCTAGGTGGGCCCACTAGCTTGCCAATTCAGTGAAATTGGCAACCTAACTTGGCCAATTTTTAAAAAAGGGTCTTACATCATTGAGAGACCCCATTTCTTGGACCCATTTTTTCAAGCAGGCCAAGTTAGGTTGCCAATTTCACCAAATTGGCAATGTAGTGGCATGTTTGAAAAAATGGGTCCAAGAAATGGGGTCTCCTGGTGATATTGCTAATTTTATTGAATTGGCAAGCTAGTGGGCCCACTACCTTACCAATTTGGTGAAACTAGTAGCCTAAATTCACTTGCTTGAAAAAATGGTTCCAAGAAATGGGGTCTGTCAGTGATTTACATCACTAGGAGACCCCATTTCTTGGACCCATTTTTTCAAACAGGCCACTACATTGCCAATTTCACCGAATTGGCAAGCTAATGGGCCCACTAGCTTTCCAATTCAGTGAATTTGGCAATGTAGTGGCCTATTTAAAAAAAATGGGTCTAAGAAATGGGGTCTCCCGGTGATTTCAGTGAAATTAGCAATGTAGTGGCCTGTTTGAAAAAATGGGTCCAAGAAATTGGGTCTTCCGCTGATTGTAAATCATCGGGAGACCCCATTTCTTGGACCCATTTTTTCAAACATGCCACTACATTGTTAATTTAACCGAATTGACAAACTAGTTCACATTGTTAATTTCATTGAATTGACAAGCTAGTGGGCCCATTAGCTTGCCAATTTGATGAAATTGACAACCTAACTTGGTTTGTTTTAAAAAATGGGTCCAAGAAATGGGGTAATCACCAGGAGACCCCATTTCTTGGACCCATTTTTTTTCAAATAGGCCACTACATTGCCAATTTCACCAAATTGGAAAGCTAGTGCAAGAAATTGCAAGCTAGTGGACCCACTAGCTTGCCAATTCGGTGGAATTGGCAATGTAGTGTCCTAATTGAAAAAATGGGTCCAAAAAATGGGGTCTCCTAGTGATTCCACAAGACCACATTTATTTAAGGTATTGGATACAAAAATTCATGTGAGCATTGACAAGCTAGTGAGCTCACTAGGTGGAAGCTTGTCATCGGGTTGACAAGAAGCGCGATGAAAATGTCACCTACACCCCCATTTTCAGAGTACGTTTCCGCCTCTGTCGGTCTCAATGATATATTGACAAGCTAGTGAGCTCACTAGCTTGTCATGTGTACCACATTTTGCATGTACATGTCTACCAAAACATTATTGTCAAACAATTCACATGCCTTGTCCATGCTTCCATTTTGAGCCTATCTTGCAATCATGGCATGCCACATGACCACATTTCTTTAAGGCATTCCATCTAGAAATTCATGTGAGCATTGACAAGCTAGTGAGTTCACGATGTCACGATGCATGTACATGTCTACCAAAATATTATTGTCAAACAATTCACATGCCTTTTGCATGCTTCCATTTTGAGCCTATCTTGCAATCATGGCATGCCACATGACCACATTTTTTTAAGGCATTCCATCTAAAAATTCATGTGACCTTTGTCTATGCTATAAATACTCTTCTAAAGGATGATTGTAACTATTTTTTATTACGCCTTAAATGAAATATTTCATTTATTTGTATGGATTCATTTTTTAGGAACTAATATTTTTCTCATTATCATTCTATAAGTAAAATTATTTGCCATGCCGAGGAAATGAAGAAGGAATAAACCAACAGAGGAAGAGTACGTAACTGATAAAGAAAATAAAAAGAATGGATGAGGGAATATTGTTAGAAGAATAAATTGGATATGATTGACGAAAACAAGCCAATTGAAGAGGAACCTCAACCATCAAAAAGAGAAAAGGCATTGGTGGCACAAAGTGAATGAATGTGAAAGAATCATGTTAAGACATATTTGAATACCGTAGTTGGAGACACACCCTCTACCACAAGTGAATTATACGATGGGACACCATCTACCACAAGTGAATATGGAGGGACACCATCTACTGTAAGTGAATATGGAGGGACACCATCCACCACATCTCAAGTTGATAGTACATCATCACTCGCATTTGACAAAGTAGGTACCCCATCATCCCCATGTCAACCTTAGGGTATGTCGTCTATTCCACCCTCAATGGAAGGTATGTGATCTATCCCATCTCACTTAAATATTGATGAAATTCCTAATGTTGAGATGTATGTACATAGGAGAACACCACCTAAAATTTTGGATAGAAAGCCAAAGTATTTGATTAATAATGATGAGAATATTTTGCAGTCAATGGAAGGTAAGATTCCATAATGCAATTGTAGAAGATATGTTGATAAGATTTAGAAATTGTTCTTTGAAAGGCTAAATGAGACTGCAAGGTGTCAACTATTTGTTGAAATGATGTGAGGTATAAAATATAGAAACATCATGAAAATTCTTGGGTTGAGAACATCAAATGCTTCAAGTGAATATACTATTGTAAAGAATCTAATGGATGCTTATGAGAGTGTGGATAAGACCTCATGCTCAAAGGATAGTAATGTCACCCAACGTGTCATTACATCAACTTTGGTAAGTATTCAAACAAGGAGATCTCGTCTCATTAGAAAGATGAGTCAACAATTAAGAATTAATAGATTTTTTTTTATCAAGAGCAGTTCAAAGGCACCAAAGAATTGAGGGCACTGATTCAAATGAATTATGGACATTCTCAGGGAGACTCCCACAAAAAGATAAACCAGTTGTTGAAGCATTGACAACACTAATTGAAGACTACAAGAAGAATAACACAAAGCCATATCCAAATCAAAGGGATGTGGTAAGAAGAAGAATTGGTAGCCGAAACTGTGAGCCACATCCAAAACATTTTTTGGATACGACTCAAACCTAATTTTTTCGTAAATTTCAACAGGATTATCCTCAAATTCAAAATTTTCAAAGATATTTTGAAATTATTAAACCTTTTTATGTCAAGATAAATCACACACGCACTACATGTTGTACATTACATATTGAATTCTCTAACCATTATGATGTTTATCATTCTATATGTTTAGATTTGCATATTAACTATGTTTTGTAGGATTGTGGCATGCATGCCCCACCAACATCTTCAAAAGAGTTCTTATCAAAAAAAATATGTCAAAGAGAGGATGGCCAAATATTCTACAGGAAAGTATGCTTGGATGGTTGATGTCAGTGTTGCAGTGGCTTGCAACATATGCCAGTATGTCAACATATGGAAATCACACATGAGGTGGGAAAACAACTAGTAGAGTTCAGGAAGTATAAAACAGTGGCATACGTTAAAAAAGATGGCAATCAAGCAAAAATGTGTGATTTGGTTATTCAGAAGATTCCAGTGTATCAGTTTGCAAGGCATACCCATAGAACTCAATGGTTGGACTTGCAATTCAAATTATGCAAAGACACCTTTTTAGTTGGTATCATAGTTTCAGTGGTGGACTTTGCAAAGAACTACACTTTACAACCACAACGTGAGGTGCAGTCTCAATATTACAACTCCACACAGGTTTCGATATTTGTGCGCATAGCATTCATTCATGCAGCTGATAGTATAGAGGACCAAAGGAAAGCATTGAGGGAGTATCACTTTTATATTAGTGATGATCGCACACATTCTCGAGAGTTCACACAAGATTGCTTCCAGTTGTTCTACAATGGTTTGGCTCAGGAGGGGCATAGCATACAACCAACATATAATATGGTCAGATAACTATGCAACACATTTCAAGAATGCGTGCATGTTCTACTGGTTGAGCAGGATGCATGTCAGTATAGGTGTTCAACATATGTGAAACTTTTTATGAGGTCAGACATGGAAAGGGGGAGCATGATGGTGTAGGAGCATGTGTCAAAAGAGCATGAGCACAAAAAGAGTTCAAGTATAAAGACATGCAAAGTTGACAGATACAAAATCAATCGTTGAGTGGTGTAATGCTTCGATGAGTCTAGGTAATGAAGGTAAGTCTTCAGTTCATAGATTTTTTTGGTTGATGGATGATACTAACATTGCACCATATGAGGATTTTTGTACACTAACAGTATCGGGTGAGGTACACTCTTTCCTTAGCTCAAATACAGGTTCATGGAGTATCCATACATGGAAGATGATATGCTTTTGTTCTTCATTTGCAATGCAATCTTGGGATGATTGTGAGTCAAAGGAGTGGGTTGAGAAATGGTGGTTATCTTAGCCCACTTCACGCATATCGCCCTCCGACGACATTGGAACTAACACAAATGGAATCATCAGTTGACTTTGACCACATATCAAATCTATTTCAACCAAGTAATATATCTACTTGCATAGTTTTTGAAATTCCTATCGTTATCTTACTTTGTAGTGTATTTGTAATGTTGACTAATTTCATCTAATTTGCTGCAAATACCAATGTAGGGAATGTTTATGCAGTTATTGCAAATGAAGACAACAAAGAGGGAATAGATTATTACTTGTGTTGTGCTGAGACCAAAAAGAAATTGGAGGCCCCAGTTATAGATGGAGAAAATATTGAATACCCTACAGGCTCAGTTGTTGTTACTAGAATGTGGCTTAGAAGGTACTCACATAAGAGTGTTAATGTTTGACTATTTTAGGACTTTGACACGCATAAGAAGTTTCTTCATTACTCGAACCTTGTCATGGCATCCAATGTTCGTATGATAAAATATGGGGGGTAGACCTTTGAACAAGACCTTGTGGAAGGTGTGTGATTCTAACCATGAGGCAATACTTGAGACAATAAATAGTAGAGCAGACCCAGATGGTTCGTTGGATTAATTTGTGGGTATGCACATTGGTTCTTATTAATTTGTAAGTATGCACATTAATTTGTGTGATGTCAATTCTATGATGCCAATGCTATCATCTAATGTTTATATCATGTATGTAGGTGATTGATGAAGTTATCATACTTGCAAATGTAACACACTTTATATTTAGAACTGTGGAAAAGGATACATAGTTCAATGGTATTTTATTTTTTCTCAAAAATATGCAAAAAAAATGATGTAGGATATTTTCAATAGATTAGTAAACTAAGTGGAAGAATAAATTGTGTTGTTTTTATAATAGGTTAGAAGTTTCCAAAAGGTTGGAAAGTAATAGTTTGGTTATGTTCTATTCATGAGAGTTTGTGTGCAATACGTATCTTGGAACTTGCAATGAAGATGTATGGCCAGGAGTGACTAAGTTGAGAGACTGGCATGCCTATCCTCAATGGAAGCATAAAGATTTAAGCCTTGTTTTTGACTTAGAACCAAATGGTGTGGATTTTTTTTTTTGTAAGTGCCTTCCATCAATTTTCATTTCATTTCCATTTTGGATGCTCTTTATTTTTCTTCTTTTACTTTTCCTATTTGTAAGTCAACTCCTGAAAATTAATTGGCGTCTCCTTGCAAAAAATGTTGATTTATGAGCCATCCAAGAGAATCTCAGCCAAAAATCCAATGCAACATTCTTATTTTGATGATTTTGACAAATCTCAATTCCGATTTTAAGACAGAGTTTCTGAAAATGCCCAATTTTCATAGAAACTATCTTAATATGTTCAAATAGAGCATTGGTTAGTGGGGTACATGGTTCTCTGAACATGAAGGAGCTTATATTTGAATTTCAATATTCCCATACTTGAGAATTATCTTTTATGAACTCTTTGAACCCATAATTCCTACTTCGAGGACCCTCTAAAGTGTAATCTTGATAGATGGGAGGTATGCTTGATATTCATATAAAAATTACTTTTTAAGTTATTCAATGGTCTAGATTGACTAGTGATAAGTTATAAGATATTGCATAATTGAGCATACAAGTTTTAGATTATTGAAATATCACATGTTTATTTGAATTGATTATGTGATTATTATTATTTACAATCTCTTTTCTTTGTTTAGGTGGGAGCTAGTAAACCCAAATAAAGTTATAAAGTATATGCCAAATCCAAGACTAGCAGATGGTACTAAATTATTCATTTGAAGTTAACATCATCATGACCACCTATGGTGTAGACATTATAAAAGTGTGTGTGAATCTTAGCAAGGGAATTTCAAGTTATTCATTTGAAGTTAACCTCATCATGAACACCTATGATGTAGACATTATAAGAGCATCTCGAATGTATGAGTGAAATTGTAAAAGATCTATGAGAACGAAGTACCTAAGGCATCCTTGAATCCTATTTTTGGTTATTATGAGAGAATCTTAAAAGCTAAGTTTGTGTGCATGAAAATGGGGCACATTGATTGAATATTTGATTTAATTGGGGTGTTGGAATTCATATAGGTTGATTTTTTTCTCATGATTTTGTATTACCACTTGATAGTTTTGAGAAAGAATTGTGCTTACAAGTACAAGCACTTGGGTTTCAGAATGGTGTATGAAGCATATTAGACAATTGTAGCACAAACATAAGAATTAGGATTGCCAAATGAATATCATTTTATTGTAAACATCATATTATTAATATAGTGAGTGTAATAACTATTGATGGTTACCAATCATTATTTTTCTTCTTTTATTCTCTCCCTATTATAACTAGCACCAATTGACTAACTTATTATAAAAACTTTATTTATTAAAATAAATCAACCTAATGATTATATATCAATATCAATATAACATACCATCTATTCACATAAACATTTTTAATGATATTTACTCAATTTTTTAAATTTATTGTTGCCCTTAAACATTTGTAATTCATGCAGCATAATCCCTTAATAGTCCAAATTGGAAAA
>VDFB02345281.1:0-48543 GCA_007258455.2 Sequoia sempervirens
ATAGGAAACCTCTTTGCATTGAGGGTGAGATTTTGATTTGTTCTAGGGTCAGTAAATAGAGAGCACAAATCGCCTTTAGTAATCTTTAAATAAGGATAATTTATCCGCATAATGCGCCTCATACTTGCCTCCCATTTTTCCATCCGTGATATTTGTTGGGTAATTGCATCCACATTTTTTAACAAATCCTTCAATGAATCTCGCTGATGTATCCTTTCTATGGTTGAAGAATTTTGATCACTCAACTTACTAATAAGATCCCCAACTTCTTTTTTATTGTTTTCAATTTCACTCCTCAAATTTTCTTGAGTGCCAGGAGGGTATTGAGAGAATGGTGGGGCAGGTTGATTTTGTTGTTGAGGTTGATTTTGTTGAGGTTGATTTTGTTGAGGTTTATTTGGTTGAGGATTTTCCTCCTCTTGTTGAGGATTTCCTACAAATTAAAAAAAAATCATTCATTTCTAAACTAAAACAAACAAAATCAATTTAAAACAAAAAAATTTATTACAAATACCAAACAAAACTTACCTCTTGCATCTCTTCGTCGTCGTGGTGCCATATTGGTGAAGAAAATCAAACTCAAGTTGATCAAATGTGAAGAAATCACCTCCTCAACAACGCGAGCGCGTAATGCAGGGTTTTTGGCCGCGGGCGGAAATGAAAACCAGTAAAAAGCAAATGAAGAATGTTCACTTTTTTTTTTGCTTTTAAAAAGCCATAATGCGTTCGCATTATAACGCGAGTGCGTTTTGTCTCATTTTTCACTTTTGTGGCCACAAAAGTGCGACCATCTTGGTGCACTTACCCATCTCTTATCTTGTAAATTTTTTTATTATTCATTAGATCTTGTTACTGTGGATCCAACTATTGATTCTGAGAGATTAGAGGGCAATGATGAATCCAATTTTGGGAACAAAAATTATATACAAGTATACCATGGAGGGTAAGAAAGGCAATTAATAGTCATTCAACTATCGAAAACCGATGAGGAAAATGTTAAATCTTTCAATCAAATTAGAGTAAATAGAAGATTATGTGAAGTTCCAAAAGGATAAAATATTATTTAAGTCTTGGAAATACCAAGTTGGGAAGAAGAAAATTTATGGATCTAGAAAAGATCAAATACAAATTCAACAAAGTTTAAATTATTTATTTTTAGTACAAGATAAATTTTTAACCAAAGTCTCATACTCAATAACCACAACAAGGTTGTTGGAGTTAAAGGTTAAGGTATTGGAACTAATATTGAAAGATTTGGTATGGTCAAGAAAAGTTATGTAGGCTTTTGAGAGAAGAATATCTACAAAACAAATCTATACGTATTTGTATCGAAAGATTAATTTGTTATTATCATTAATGCTTTGGAAAAGGTTAGCCGGAATGCTTGTTCATGTAAGGCAAGATTATCACCTATGAAATAGGAAAGGGAAGATTTATGAACAAAACCATGCTCCGCATGATTTTGAGCTATCAAAAAACATTCATGCTTGGTAACTATTTACGTATTAATTTTTTGGACATCTATTGGGGAATAATATCAAACTAGCATGATTTAACGAGAATTTTTACTCAACTAATATAGATTCTCATTAGAAGAGACAAATTGAGTTGAAATCAGACTATGACTTTGGAAATAATTTGAGGGCAAAAGAAAGCCAAAATATGGATTCCCTAAGATAAACGAGTTATATCTCCTCAACAACATCTAATCACTATATTTCAAGAATCAAATATGGTAAAAGACCAAGGAAGATGTTTTTGAATGGATTATTATGAATCAGAGGGAAAATCTAAAAACCAAATTCTAAAAAGTTAGAGAATGGGGTAAGGTACATTGATGTCATATTCAGAACAAACTGAAATGACAAGATTATTAATGGGTGTGAAACCACTACACTCTAGAAGGAAATAGAGTGAGATGCTACAAGGTATATAGCGAGTTTTCTAGTATATCAAAGGGTGAAGATAGGATTTCATCACCAATAAGACTTGTATACTCTCATGAAAATCCAGAGAGGAAGTGGCAAGTCATTAGAATTTAGTTTTGATCTTTCTATGTTGATGGAACTGGCATAATGTTATGGTGGAAAGACTCACCAAGGTAACCAATTTCTAATTAGAAAATTAGATTTATAGGGTATCAATCCTAAACAATAAATTTGTGTAAAACATATGCTTAATGTTCTTGAGAAGGTTATCTCAGATAGGGACACACAAGTAATGTTAGGGTTTGAGTAAACCATAATCACCTTATTGAAAATGAATGTATGCTCAACTTATTTCTTTGAACTTCAGCTAGACAAATAGATGGTGTAAACCAAATCTTGGAGGATTTGTAGAATACTTTATTATGATAAATTTTTTCATTGAAATTTGATCCATTTGAAACATTATTTAGAAGGAAGGGCTATATTCCTATAAGTTAGGATAAACTAGGAAATAGGATTAAACTTAGACCAGAAATATTGTCATAAATGAAAGAATATATCAAAATAATCAAGGAAAACTTTGTTGATACAAAAATTGAATTAAGAAGCAATACTATTATGCTTAGGATTGATAGGTGTCTAAGGGAAGTATTATGCTCGAGATGGACAGTAGTCAAGGGTAGTACTATTATGCTTAAAGGTAAATATTAATGTCAATGATGGATGTTCTCAGCTTCTTAATTGTCTGACAGTGTAAAGACCAAAGAAAGGATGGGACCTGTTGATCCCTAAAATTGCTAGGAAAACAACCTTATGGGAAACTCAATTAATGGGGGGACCAATTGCCCTAAACTGAGTGACCTCCATATTTTAAAGAAGTCGACTCCTTCTATATTTGGGGAGTTGGAAAGGGAAAAGGAAGCAGATATATAAAATAAAGTTTAATCTAAGGTGATGTGCCAAGAGTTAAGTATGTGGGAACGGGAAATCTTCCTTTAGAATGAGATTTAAGGGCTCGTTCAACAATCTTCATGTCCAAAAATAACATAAAGCATAGATGAAAAACCTAAGAAGTCCATCAAATAACATAATATAATTTTGGTACACATTCACTGAACAAGAAGAGTTCAAGACATGATCTCAATCAACAAATTTATATTGAAATTATAGAAGTCTTGCAAATAAACTACTAAGTACAAGAAACAGCATAGTATAATGTTTTATCCATTTAACTAAGAAACAAAGAGGATGAACAAATTGGCACATTCTGTGAATAATAATACGATAATAAAAAATAATACAAAAGGCCTACAGTCTTTTTCACTTTTTATGTGATTTTTGAACCCTTTTTCAGAGAGTCGAAGGAGTATAAATAGATCATTCCACCGCCCGAGAGCCAATAACAAAAAATATTCCCAGGCACGAGCAATGTTGCCTATCGCAATGATGAATGTGATCCCAGGATGGAAGCAGTGAAACCCTCCAGATGACACGTGTTTCCTACCCACAGAGTTGGTTAGGACACGTGGTGTAGAGGTGGGGCTTCATACTCGTTCATCCCTCCCTTCGATCAAAATCCCCGTGAAGAAGACATGTGGAGAAGTCTACGTTTCAAGTGTTGACTATGGGGTCTACCAAAAGGTGCCCACAAAATGATGCAACGTGGCACATGGGCGGAGCTCGGAGGAGAAACAAAGGAGAGAGGATTCTCAAAGGCCTGTGTTGCAGACACATGGCAAAAGGGTGGGGCTTGAGAGAGAAGAAAGGGAATAAAACCTTCAAAGGCACACATGGCTGACACAAGGTGCAAGCGAATGAAGGCGCTTCAAAAGGGGCCCAAGAATATTCAAACATATGAAGCATGGGTTGGGGTTGATGCAAAATCAAATCAACAATAACCACTCAGAGGGAGCTCTAAGGATTTTAATCTACAGCTTTTGGTGACTATTAGGGGCATTTCGCCTGTGGAATGGGAACCCAAAATTTTTGGTTCAAATACTAGAGCCTTATCCATTGGACAACGGAGTTAGAGCTTTGATAGTGCAGTCTACAGAGGCAGCTAGTCAGCCTCGGATGGCATTGATAAGGCGTGCAAATTCTCTTGTACCTCATGTAGATCAATAATTTCTTTGAAAGGCAGCTCCATGGAGATCCAAGTCCCAGATCAAGCTAAAAGAGAAGTCGCGCTATCTGATGGGTGGCGCCTTCAATATCCGTTGTAGTGGGAGGTTAACTGAATGATTGGAAAGCAGACAAATCTCGTTGCTTTTCCTCTATATTTATTGCAATGTGCTCCACCGTGGCCACTGAATTGTCAAGGAGAAAGGGGGAAGGCAAGCCCATTTGAGTCAATTTAGAGAATTACATTCGCATATTGTTCATAGTCTGACTCACTATTACCTAGAAATTGCTAACCTGGAGGATGGCTGCATGACAACGAATGAATTCCCTCACCCTTTTGGAATATGACCTTCGGTCATCAATCCCTACCTTTTCCAACTTTGCATTTGCCACAGTGTATAATTTTTCTAGCAACCTCTCGGCCTCGAGTACCTTTTCGGTAATGAACTGTGGAACTTGCTTAATCATTCCCCACAGCCCCTTGCTTAAATTTGTTGTGTCCACCATGAATTGGAGTGTTGGTTGCATGGTCAAATAGAAAGACTTGACTTTCTCCCAGTATGAGGCATATAACTACTAAGCCACCAAAAGGATATTCGATTGAGGAGCAGGGGGTTGGGAAGGAGTTTTCAAAAGACCTATCTCCACCTCCTTAAACTCGACATCTTGTGTCAGCTCTTCAATTTTCTTTTCCGCTGCAGAGAGTCGCTCTTGTACAGTTCCCAAGTCAGCATCTTTGCTTTTCAATAGCTCCTCAGCCTGACCTTGGGTTGTGGATTCTTTTTCCAAAGAGAGCTTTACTTCCAGGATCTCCTTTTCGAATTGAGCATGTCGGTCCTAGAGCTCCTTGTCCTTTTACTGCATTTCCTACTCCAATTGAGCTCACTGATCCCAAAGCTCTTCCTCGATCTTTTGTACTTCCCTCTCTACTTGAGTCAATCACTCTTGTAACTCCTAGTTTTTCTACTGCAATCCAGTAACCAGGTTGGGATCATGGGACTAGAACTTTGCAAGTTCCTCCTAGAGTTTGGAATTTTCTACTTGTGCTTGTTGAGAAAAGCGTGCAATTTCAATGTCCTTAGCCTTTTCCCTTTTTTGTAGGATCTCCATTCTTTCCTTAATGTTCTTGAGCTCCTCTTTGCTCTTCCTCAGTTGGTGACTGTGCTTCAAGAAGTTGGTAGTCATCACCCACTGAGTCTCCTCCATTAGCTCAACTTTATCTTATGGTCAGGTTGTGTTTAGGTCGATCCCTACAACATGGATTATATAATCCTCAGGTTGCATCTCCCCTTGTGGTTTGATGGTATTAGGAGTCATGGTTGCGAATGTTAAGGACCCTTGAACTTCATTAAAGAGAGTGCATGCATGGCTCAGCAGGCTTTGCTGCATCTTTTCCTTTTCTCTTCTGGGCCCTGATAGCCCATGTTTCCTTAGTCATGTTGCTTTGATCAATAAATTTTGCTGGTGACCTAATCAATTCATCGGCGAAGGGTACACCAGGAGGAAGAGCAAAAGGAAATGAAATCATTGCAGTCTTAGATGATGTCTTCTTTGGCAGAGTGACCATGGATGGGGAGAAAGGAGGAATATTATGCCAGGGTCTGGTTGGGGGAGTAGTGGAAGGACTCATAGGGAGCAGTGGTGGTAGCAGAGACGCAGAGGTTACCATCTATTGAGAAAGCTAAGTCAAAGCCAACGTGGTGGAAGAAAAAGGGTTTGCAATGGAAGGTTCATATTAGGCCCCGACAAAACATGGAACAAACTGCAAGGGAATAAGAGTTGCCTATCCGATTTGGGAGAATTGAGAGAAACCTCCTGCGAGCGTAGAAGCGAAAAAGGAAAGGTGGACACTCGAAGTAATGGGAGACGTAGAGGTATCAGGGTTAACTAAAGTCTGTGAAGCAAGAAGAGAGGGAGAGAAAGATACCTAAGTTGGTACAGGCTCTAATCCTTGGCTCGTTGCAAGTACTTGTGAGCTTTCTCCAAGAATTGCATTGATGCGCGGCCTCTTCTCAAGTGGAGAATTGTCCACCTCTATGACCTCCTAATATTTTTGGGCTGCCCTAGGTCTCTTCATAGCCCATGTATGTGATAGGAAGGCCTCTGAATGAGATGTAGTCACTTGCGCGCTCAATGGAGCTTTGTCGGGTTCTTCCGCTACTTTTCCAATTCTTTGTATTTGGGCCTTTTTCACCTCTTTTCTTTTCATTATTGCAGTTGCTTCCTCAGGGTCTACATCCTCATCTTCGCTTGCATCAGTATCATCATGTTCTTTGTTCCATATATCTTCAAATCTGTCATCCATGTCAGTTTCCTCGAACGGGGCATCAAGGCATCTGGTCTCTTGACGATAAATCTAGAATTGTGCAAATTTATCGTTACTCCACTAGTAGTGCTTGGCCAATTGATTATAAAGGGTGGCCCCAATTTTACACTTGTCACTAGGCTTGGCCAAATAAATAAAAAAGATAGCCTTGGCGACCTCTTATCATTAGTAGGAACATAGGCCAAGTCTACAAATGAATTCAGTTCCCTGACTACAAATTCCGCTGAGTTTCCCAGTAGGGTTGGGAGCTATTAGTTACCTTAACATTCAGCACTGCCAAGTCATTATCAGGATTATACTCCCATTTGTCACAAGTTAATACTAGCCCCAGATGAGCAAGCTTCATAGCTAGCAAACCATGCATCTACTTCTTTACCATTATTACCGTACTAAAGCTCAAAGGGCATTTGAAGAAACCTTTCTTATTATTTCCCCCACAAAACCTAATGTCTATAATCACTAGTTGTTGAAATACCTCAAGGGCCAACACCCTGTTTGTGACACATACCGGGAGCCAAAATGGTTCCTCAGTAAAACCATGCAACCTAACAAATGAAAAATCCTCCCCAAGGAACCAGTCACAAGGAGGAACAAAATATTGCATCCATCTTACTTGATCAACGAAGAACCGATACCAGTCACCCTCACCCTCCTTATTAAAGTCTCACAATAGTGGAGTCATAAAAAACTCAAAAAATGCATAGTAATCATAAGTTATGGAAAGGAGGGAATCCACACAGAAACCGGATTTATGACCCCATTTTCATCAAAAATAGACAAACCCATAAAGTTTCTAAATAAATCAAGGTTTTGGTGCAAAAACATGTGAGCAAGGAAAGCAGAAAACCTGAACCTAAACTATGTGTGGTATTCCTTGAATTGGTTCAGCATCTCTTGAACAATGACCTCCGCGAAGTCATACCAGAATAAAGAATGTTGTCTTCTCAACTGAAAACCCAAACCCATTTGAAACTCATGCACATTCTTGTCCATGGCACAAACAAAAGCCAACATGGAGAAGGCATCCTGCAAGTCCGAGTTGAAAACATTGTGCCCAACCAAAAATGGTGGTGGCTATTATTGTCCCTGGCTCTTTTGGTTTCTTGATTATAAAAGCTTAGAGCATATTTTCTGGTCCTCCAGAATTCTTTTGAGTCACTTAAAGTGAATCTCTCCATCACTTTTTTCCCCTTCCTGTAGGGATGCATAGCATATTCGTAATAGCTTCAACACTGATTACCACCCTCTTTCCAACCTTCAATGGCTCCCGTATTCAGATTAAAATTTTGGGCACATTCATGAACCAGTTATGGGTAGTGATGTAAAAAGGGAACCATATACTGTGGAAGACCACAGAACCATAGCTTGTGCGCCAAAGACTCTTTGTTACTAGTCTTTTTCATCCTCTTGTAGGCTCCTTCCCTAAGACTCTTAGGGTTGGTTTTGAGTTCAGGATCATGAATGTTATCCCATTCTTAAGTTATCAGGACCTTGTTCCTATGGTTTTTCTTCTCCATGGCCTGTGTGTGAGACCACCTTGGCTTTCCTAGCATCCCAGGCAAAGCATAAGAGATGTCACCAAAAACATTGGCCATTGGCATCGTCAACATGGCATCAAATAAGCTTTCAATCGCCTCTCCTTGTGCTTCCATTTGAGGATTTTGGGCCATTTCAAGATTTTGTAGACTTTTGTGAACGCTCGACTTCTCTACAATTCACTTGGGTTCTTTTACAGCAAAATGTGCACTCAAATCTCTTCACAATGTTGTTCTTTTGCATGCAACACTAGCCTTTTCTTGAATTGGAGTTGGAGATAATCGTTGTTTCAAGCAATAAATTTGGCATGTACTATCGGCTCTTTCGTGCATGCAAAAAATGAATTCCCACTCTTTTGAAAAGACAACAATTCATAATGACGATTAGCCATTATGTCCTACGACACCATCCCTTGGTAAATTGAGCCACAAAGTGAAGGTGTATGAGACTATTCACATGCTTTTCAATTAATAACTTTAGAAGAATGATTAAGCAAGAGGGCATAATAATTAAACATAAAAATATTTGAGTTCATCCTTGGAGATTGAAAAAGCATCCATAGCATGGCACCTAGCACTTGACCGTGCGAACTATCACTTATGCCTGCGACCAGTTTTAGTTGATTAATTACTTCTTCTTAACTTGCACACAACAAACACAACTTGGTGGGATTTTCAAGTTTGCTCTTGATCATCATCATGCTTATCGCACACATTGTACCTTGGCTACGTCTATAAATAGACTTAAGGATAATAGTAGAAAGTACACTTGGTAATTGGGATTATTGATAGATGCAATGAATACTCCTATTAGGCTAACTAGCAATAGATCTCAGGCAACTTTCCTTAGGGAAATTTTCAGTAGGCGTTTGAAATGAATGACAAAGAATAAGCATTCTTTGGCCATAATTGCAATGAAGTGGGTACTGGGGAGGGACTGTATAGAGTATGAGGACAAGTATAGGGTAAACACTGATATTTTCTCTCATTTTGTTGCCTCTTTGCTTAACATTCAGGTGCCAAAACAAATGATATTGTGGCTCACCATGGAAATTTTTCCAAAGCACTACCTCAGAGGCCTTGGTGAAGTTGTGACGAATGTAGTATACGGCCTTGGTATTCCAACAGAAAGTGATCTTTTCTGACACATTGAAGAGGATGCAGTGGTGCCCTGGGTACCATTTCTTAGCAAATTTCACATTATGGTCCTATTGGAGAACACCGCCAAAGGGTTTCGCATGCTTGCCACTTCTTACTAAGATGCTACAACGTAGTGCTTTTCTACAACATGGAGTGGTATACCGACTTCATAAACCTGGTTTTTCCTCCCCCACTTTCTATTGTTGTCATTGATGCTCCTATTGTTGTTCCTGTTGCACCTATTGTTATTCCTGATGTTGTTGATGGTGATCTTGCCTCAATTGAAGAATGAACTCTTTTCTCTTATTTTTTGTATATATGCCTCGGAAAGCTTTTAATACATATACTCAAAAAGTATGGCCCGAGAGCCATTTTGAATTGTAATTGTAGACACAGAAAATATATAGATTGATCCTATACACTTGATCCTAATTACTAACACCAGTTCGTCTTGAATCATCTCCTTTGCTAGTCATTTAATTAAATAATCTTTATTTAATTAAATTCATCACATTTCATCTCTTAATTAAATAAATCAATTTTATCCAATTAAGTCATCATCTCCTATTAATTAAATAAATCATTTTGTTTAATTAATCCTATAGTCCCTCTTTTAATTAAATAATTCATTTTATTTAATTAATCTCTAAAGTAATCTCCTTTAAATTAAATAAATTATCTTTATTTGATTTAAATCTAACACCATCCTCTTTAATTAAATAAATCAAACTTTATTTAATTAAGTCTAAAATCATTATTCCTCTCATTTTGATTTAAATTAACCCAAAAATCTGAATTAAATTGTCACATCAGCTAATCTTCTTTTAAATTAATCAAATCCTGATTAATCCTAATCTAAATCCATCAAATCCTCTAGATTTTGCAACTTGCACAATAAATCAATTTATTTGATTTATTAAAATCTTATTTTTCATTCAAAAAGGCATCCAAGTGGGAATATTCCTCCAATTTGAAAAATGTCTCCAAATGGACTTGTCCTCTCCAACAAGGCATTAAAAGCCTTTTACATGTCCTTTGCCTTGAGCCAAGTGGCATTAACTCTATTTTCTTCTCCCTCCAACATGTCACTTCTTCAAATTCAAATTTCAAATGCATGCACATTGATCAAAATGTGCTCAACCTCCTTCCATTAGCATCTTGACAAGTGGCACAATGTCATTGGTCCACCTTTAATCCAACATTCACCCTATTTTTCATTCTTCAATCCTTCTCCATTATAAATAGAGGCCTCCTTTATTGTGTTTGATCATCCACAATCCATGTAAGATCACCATGCTCATTTGGGTCCACAATCTTAGGCATTTTCATCCACATTTCATCTTTCACAGCTAGGTTATGGAGGATTTTCATCAAAGATCATCAAATCTTCATCATTGATCATCCAAACTTGCAAGGAATTGGGAAAGGGCTATTTTCCACATCAAAATGGTACCAATTCCCCCATGCGATTGAGGCTTTGATCATTTAAATAGGATTTAATAGCTTTTTTTATTGTGTTCTTCATATTATTTCTTGTTTTTATGTTTCAAATGAATTTCATGGGGAATGTTGTTTCTAACTTTCATATGGAACTAATTGTGTGTTTGTTCTTTGTGTTTGTGCAGGTCTAGGATCACCATTCACATTTTGGCACTAGAAGGAGGGCAAATCTAAAGAATCTAACACATTTTTTTTTTTAGAAATTCAGTTGTTTTTTGAAGTTTTTGTGTCTACAGGAAAAAAGCGTCGCTGATAGAGAAATTGTGCCGCTAGTAGTCCAACGGCACCATATAGCGACGCTAACAAAATCCAAACCACGACGCTAAGCCATTCCTACCAAGAAATTTGAATTCCAAACTACGACACTCGGCCATTTTCTTGTCGACCAACTATCCAAACTCCAAACTCTGTCACTGGTCAAAACAACGCCGCATTTGTGCTCACTGGTTTCTCTACAGTCCGCCGCTTTCAGTCCCAGCGTCGCTGACTCCTTCAAACTGCACTGCCATCGCAGATTGCATCGCTGGAGTTGGGTAAAAGGAACTTTTCAAATTAATTTCAACATGTGCTTTTTCATTTTGGTTGTTTTTGACTACTAACTAGTTTTTGGCTTCTATTTCTGTAGTTTTAACCAATTTTCTAGGTTGGCTTGATCAAAAGTGAAAGGAGGAAACAAAGATGAAGGCTTCTCTATGGCATCATCATTTCATTGTATCAAGTGTTTTTAAACACTTTGGGAATAAATTATAATCCCTTTTCTAAGGATTTTCCATCTTTTGAGCTTTAGGACTCAATAAATTTCATTTGGGCTCTAAAAAGAACAAAACAAAGGGATTAAAAAGAACCTTAGGCAACTTACTATATTTTGTTTTGGACTTAACAATTGAACAAACAAATCTCACACTTCAAAGTTGGTGCTCAAAAAAGAACTCATATTCTTGCTTTTGAAGGATTAAAATGAACATGTGCCTTTTATGTTTTGTAATCCCTTATCCAAAGTAATATCATTTAAAAGACGTATGCGCTTCTCTCGCGCCTCACGGCGATCTTGAGAATCAAAAGGATTTTTATGATATTAATTTGTATAAGTGATTGCCTCCACATTTCATTTGGGTTCTTAAAATTGAACAAAGTTTGTGAATGTGAGTGGAGCATATCACGTGTGTTCTCTCTTTGTTTCTAAACAAAGATTGATTAAACTACGGATGTGTTTTCTCGCTTTTGTTTATTCTTAGAGGGCCTGCCTGGTGGGAAAAAGTAATCACCCTAGGGAATGACCCAACAAGGAACACGCTAAAGCCAAGCAACTTCCAACCAGTATATAAGTGTGGGTACTTGGGGAAAGTTCAAGTATCACGAGGATTGTTCCAACAACAAGGGAAACAATGGTCTCTTGCCATCTAGATGATCCCCCACGAACGGAATGCCTATACTAGAACCTTTTGTTTAGAAGGCCAAATCCTTACAAGAACGGTCGTTATGAAGTCGTCCCACATTTTTACGGCTCTTAGTAGAGATGAGAAGTATGCCATGAGAGTTTCATGGGTACTGATGCTTGGCTGACATGAGAAGTGTGTGTCGTGGAGGGGAGCCAGTGTGGTCAAGCATCTAATCATCCGCTAAGAGTAGGCGTAGCTAGATTTATCCAAGTGGGAACTCAACAAATATTATCTCATTTTATCCTAGGGTTGTGCATCATTTTGGAATCAAAAACACTTTGCTTGGATCTAAAACATTGGAAAACAAACATTCAACATGAACATCAAATTTCAAACCCTTTAGGAGGAGCAAATACCTTTGACAAAATTTAAGTGTTATTTCTTGCCCTAAGGATTCTATCCTTAGAGGCTTCTAAGTATTTGGATTTACATCTCAATTTGCTCTTACTAAAGTCATCATTAGGGAACTATTGCCTTAATTTCCTTTATTTCCACATAATGGACCTTGTGGGATGAAAAGAAATTGAGACATAGACATTTAGTTTGAAAAGCTAATCAAGAAAGTGTTTGTGGTAAAAAGAATCCATTAAGCAAAGATAAAAGACAAATTGAACCCCACACATGTTCTTGTCATCTTTTGTCTTATGATCTTCCATGCAAACATTGGTCTTTTGGTTTGAACTACTCTTAGGGAAAAGCATGTTCTTCAAAACCTTGGTCTTGTAAACAAGTCTCTCTTAAGTTCATTTAGGATCAAAACAACCAATAATTTCATCCATCTCAAACATCAATCAAATCCCATCTCACAAACAACTTTTCAACCATTGGAAAAATCATTCATACTAGACTTTTGGTAAAATCCTTCAAATCAACATCAAAACCTCCTTGTTTGGCTAAGTGTGTGTGGATGAATCCTTCCTCATACACCTAGTTAAATTATCATCCTTGTGGACAATTTATTCCAAGATAAGATCCAACATCTTGGGGTTTATAAGTCCATTATCCAAATCAAATCAAATCCAAACCAAATCAAAGAATCTGAAAGTCCTAAAGTCTAGTATTCCTCCAAGGATCTTAAAAGTTCAACACCCATATCATTCACCCCTTTCATCCTTCATCTCATCATTGGTCCTAAATTCCTTAGAGGTCAACAAGGTCAAAACACAAGAACATGGAATATAAACTTGATTCATACATCATGAGTGGTCTAAATCAACTAAACTATCAAAGCCTTACAATGCCAATTGATTATCAAAACTCACATTTATACAATCCATACATGGGATCATTATCTCCTACAAACCTCAATGGTACAAAAAATGTGGGCATGCCCAATCTAAATGTTGGAACACCTTTCCCTATGGTAGATTTAAATCAAAGTCCAAACCTACAAATCTATCAACCAAACAATCAATGCGAGTCTTCAAACAAACAACATTATCCCACCAAATCCATACATGCCAAATGTGAATATACCAAGTACAATTTTACCAAGAATGAACATTTCAAATCCACACTTGGTAAAATTTTGGATAGATATGTTTGTGAATCATACAAATGTTGTTCAAAGTCCAAACAATATGTTAACAAATCCATGTATTGTTCCAAGTGAATGTAACCCCATGCAAAATCAAAGTTACCTAAATCAAGACAATACGATTCCCAACCACAACAATGTTCAACTTCAACCTATAATGCCAAATCTAAACATCATCCCAAATCATAAAATTGTCCAAAATCAATTTGTCCATGATCCCATGCAAACACCACAAGTACGCATTCAAAATTTGCTTGAACAAAAACCAAATCAACTATATCAAGGGTGTCAAGATCAAAATCAAGATCAAATTTTGTGAGATCAAATTGCTTCACTTGCCAAAATAATTGAATCATTGCACCTTGAGACACATCTCCACCCCAAAATCAATACACTCTTCCATTGGTCAAACTGTGTCATCAAAGCATTGAGTTGTGTCCACAACCATATCAAGAACAATATCTCCAATATCAAGGGGTTGGATATCAAGATCAACAACATCAAAAACAAACCCAACCTCCACATCTCAAAGATCAATCACCACATCTCCAAAATCAATCACCACAAGGTAAATTTAAAGAAAAAATCTCACAAGGTAACAAACGAAAATACACGCCACTTGGGGGACCAATCGAATCAATCATGCAATAGTTGATACAAGAAAATCTCATTAAAATCCCCATTTATGAGAATTATCAAGAGCCCCAAGTTAAACCACCATGGTATTGTTGTCAACTAGAATTTCACCCTGTGCAAAGTTTACAAAAAACTGAGCATTCTAGAGCAACATGGGATCATCTCAAGGCTATGGGTCACCTATAACTGAAATGAACCTCCGGAGAAGGCTGGCTTCCTTTGGGTATCACCTAAACTATTGTTTCTTTGAAATGAAAGGGATAAGGAATACATAAATTGAAACTAGACTAAGGTGATGCACCGAAATGACAGGAACAATGAGATACTCGATTTACACTTGAACACCAATGACAACCATGGGATTGCACAACAAGATCCTGTAGATCACGCATACAAACAGGTTTCACATGCACATGCCTTCCAAAAGGAAAGGCAGATTTTCATAAACTAGAAGATCATGTGCAAGATTAAGTAAACATAGTTTGCAACCTACATGATACTACTTTTGCAAAGAAAGGCACGACATGAAACAAAAGCTATAAGGAAAGAGAAAATTTCACTAAGTAGCTCAATGAATCAATAAAGAATGCACAA
Organism: Sequoia sempervirens; assembly: GCA_007258455.2. Classification (NCBI taxonomy): domain Eukaryota; kingdom Viridiplantae; phylum Streptophyta; class Pinopsida; order Cupressales; family Cupressaceae; genus Sequoia; species Sequoia sempervirens. The sequence continues at coordinate 14,757 of VDFB02345281.1, forward strand.
TAGGGTGCTGTCATAATAGTGGTTTACAATTCCTGAGAGGAATGAATTTTAGCTGAAATCACATATTTTTAGAAAATATAATGATTTAAGCTTTTAAAAGTTCCATTTTAAGGATTCCAATTGAAGAGGGTTTGATCAAATCACCTTAGAACAAACCCCCTTGGATAGAACCTCGATAGTTTTAAACCATACCTATAAATGAGTCTCCTTTACACCTATCAAAATGTTGATAAAAAATCACTTTTGATTTAGATTTTGGGGGATCAAATGAATTCATTTAAAATTTATTTCAAATGATTATGGTATTCCTCAGAACAAGCTATCCAATGAATATAATTTTAATATGTTTTGGTTTTGTTATGTATTTTTTTTAAGTTTTATTAAACATAGGTTTTTCATCGAAAATGAATTTCTTTGTTCTTCACATGTGAAAAAATAGAAGATTATCAACAAAAAATTGAAAATATGAGTGCAGATATTGAAGTCCTTGATCCAACAAAAAAATTAAATTAAATTTTATATACAAAAAGTTTGTATAATACGTGTCGAATTGTAATTCATTTGACTTTGAAACTTGATTAAGGAAAAATATTCAATAAAAAACTATCTAACCAAGTGGAAGCACTAGATATTAGAGTTACAAATCTAAATTTGAAAGAATTAGAATTTTATCCTTCATGGAAAAAAAATTATGCATTATACGGTGTGCGTCACTTTTTAAAAATGTTGTTTATGAAAAAATCTATTTTCGTGGGAGATGGAAAAAGAAGTGCAATTTGATTCCAAAAATTTTGAAAATAATATTTTTAGATTCTATAGACAAAATTTGATGAGACTCTAGTTTGCACCATCTTCAAATTCCTCACAGTTTAGCTGCTATGGTGCCCGAATGTGAAGATTTAGTTAAAAATAATAATTTCAGTGTCCAATTTGGCCAAAAATTGTAAACCACTATTATGGGATCACCTAATACTTCACAAGAATCAGAAGGAAAAAGATGGACCATCAATGGTAATCAAGGTAGATTTCATATATTATGCTCCAAGTTGAGTTACAGAAACGTGCTAGTCTGAGAGAGGACTGCAAAAGGGTCACAGACTTCAGAGAGCATACATTCGAACTCTTTCCAAAAAGGCATAAAAATGCCTTATATACCGAAAAGATCTCGGCCCCTTAGGGCTTACAAAAATATCGGGCTCAAAAAAGATCTCCCATAGATCTTTTAATTGAATTTAATGTTGCATCCCTACGTGTCCCTGTTGTTGGTGTCGGTGAAGAAACATTCTCGAAGAAGTCTTTTGATCTTTCTACAACCATCGCATTCATTCCTCTATTCTCATGTCTTCACGAAGCTCCTCGGCCGAACGCCTTGAATGCTACTAAGTTCACCGTGATTCGGGTTGCATTCATCATGTGTTGGCATTCTATGCTCTAACCAGACTACCACGGTTCGTCTCAGCTCCTCATGGTTGGTTGAAAATTTCCCACGCAGGCTCGGCAAGCGGTCAAAGCCTTTTCCTTGCAACTTATCGGCATAACATGGCGCTATCGCTGAAAGCCTTATCGAGCTTCAGATCTAATACCGATGTTGCCTCTGTGGTCGCCAAGACAAGCGCTCGTCGGTAAGACATCACACCGAGTGTATAGCTTCCTCTCGAAGTCTCAACGAACTTGATATTACAAACCATATCGGCAAGAGTCTGCCGATGTCACCCCGACACATTTTGGTCTACTGAGCCCTTCATACTTTCGGTGAGACATTCTGACTTCACCTAGACCTCACACCGAGGTATTGCATTCTTTCTGAGCTCTTCTCATCTTTTTGAAAGACTGGCACTGATTCGGCAGGACCTTATGTCAAGCCTTGAAACTTTTGGTGAGCCCATCCTGGTATCGGCAAGACTACTGTCGAAGACAATCATATCGAGGCCCCCTCCATTCAGTCAGTGAGACCATATTTCTTCACTAAGACCTCTTAGTGAGCTCCTTTACCTACCTCAGAGTGTCCCGTCGATGTGACCCTCATCCTTCAGCAAGACACCTTGCCGAAGGCAAAAACCTTTGTCGAGCCCCGCTTGTCACTATAGCACCCTCAGGTCGTCGAGACCTCTTGTAGACTTCCCCTTTCGCTGGGACTTTGTCCTGTCAGCCAGACTTCATACCGAGCACCTCCAGTCATATCGAAACCTATTTTAGTCGCTGAGACACATGCCTTATCTTACCGACGAGTCCATCCGTTTTCCATCACCGTGACATTCCACTATCGGCAAGATAGCATACCGAATGCATCCTGTTATCTCGAAAGACCTCAACCACTCTCGGGTCGTTGAGACATAATGCATCTCCCACCGATGAGACTACCTGTCCCAAGTATGTCGCCGTAGCTTCCATCCGTCAGGGAGACCTCACATAGACTGCATTTGCTACACCGAAAGCTTAATGCATTCTGAGTCGCTGTGAGAAAGCAATTGTTATGCCGACAACGATCCTTCATTATTTTCTGTCGGCGAGACCGAAGGTCACTCACCGAGACCTTACGGCGATCACCCCAACCTATACCGATGAGCACATCCTTCCATCACCGATCGACGAGACAAGAGCGAACTCATGCTGATAGAAGCCTTCATGGTCACAGAGACAATAGAAACATCCTGTCGAGACCCCTTGTCGAGCCCTTTTTCCTCTATCCTTCGATTGGGGAGACATCTGGCCTTCTCCAAGACATCATGGTGAAGTTGTTTTCCTTGTCCGAGACCCACGCCGAACTCCCCGGTGAAACACTGTCGGCGTAACACCTGTCGGTCGCCGAGACATCACTGTGAAAGCCTCAAGTCTTCCCAAAAACCACAGTCGCCATGAGTCTCACCAAATGACGATTGAATGGCCTATCGACCAAAGGGATCCACGCAGTAAGAGGTCATACTGAACCCCTCTTGTTATAGCGATAGGCTCCACAGTGACGCGTTCGGCTAGACAAAGACTAGGTCACAGCGACATGCTCAAAACAGAGAGTATCAAAGCTGTTAGTCAGCCAGACAATAGGAGGGTCCTGCCGACTTCTCCTTAAAGGAAAATTATGTCAAATTGACTAAGGCATGCTTTTCAACTGAGCTCCCTTGTGAAATGTCATCAGATGCCTGACTTATCCCCCTGTCTGAATGCTCCATTTGGCCTTCTCGAACCTCTGTCACATGATTATCCTACCTGATTGAGCCCATGGGTGAAAATTGGGTAATAGGTATAACAAGAAGCACCTTTGTGATTTTCACAAAATAAAGGGACATACAACATCAAATTGTAGTCGACTCAAAAATCTCATCCAAGACCTTATTGATCAAAAAATAATAACTATTGGGGACAACAATGAAGATTCAACCACTAGTGATAACAGTGACAATCTCTCCACCATGATTATTGAAAACAGTGATCAAGATTTATCCATCAATGAGCACCTTGAAGATGTCTCTACCTCATCCAAAGATCAACTCAACATACATCAAGAGTCACTTTTCGATCATGATAAAAACCCCCCGACAATATCCGACAATGATCTATTTCAAGGAGTGTTAAACATTATTTGATCCAATAATTAGTGATCCTTCCACCAATGATCATTTTGACAATACCTCTACCTCATCCAATGAGTTTGAGGACATATCTCAAGAATTCATTCCAAAGCATGATCAACATCTTTCACCAAAGTCTAGCAATGGTCCTTTCCAAGACATAATGACATCCTTCGACCTCATGGTTGCAAATATTGAAGGAATCTTCAACTCAACATTTGACCAAGTCCACTCAAAGATCAAGATGATATTGAGCCATTTCCCACTCCTAATGAAGACATCCAAGAACCCTTTGTAAGCAATCCATCCTTTGAAACTGACCCATGTCAAGAACTTGATCCAAAGTACATCAAAAGCAATTCCAAAATTAATCAAGATCAAGAATTTGTATCTCCAAGATACTACAATGATCTATTGGACACTCTCTTATCTATACAATATGTCACAAATGATGATCACATCCTCATAGCACATACTCCTCCATCTACCCATGAGATGCTTTCTTTGGATGGACACGTAGATGATCTTCATTCAAAATAGGATTCCTTTACTCCTGACATTATTACACAAAAAGAGTAGGTTATTGATTCCTACAGTTAAACTTAGTTGTCAACATCAGGATCAAATATATCCAAAATTCAGACTAAGGACATCATGTATGAATATATCCAACATTATCCACTAAAGGAAATGGGTCAAACAGAACAAGATATTCCTAAGTCAGTAGAGTAGCAAATTGAAATAACGTCATCTACAGTGGTCATTTATCAAAGAATGCTTACTGAACAAGACATCTCAAAACAGGCAGAATCAAAGAACAAAGGTGCTACTACCACCATACTAGGGACAGCTATGTCTCAAGTAAATGTCAACATAGTGAGAATGAAGAGTCCTTATGGTGAAACCAATGCCAATACTACAACCAACCATGTGATGAATCTTCATCCACCCATCATCGCATCCACAAATTGGGACCAACATCAAAAGAAAGATTTGAATCAAAGTACAAAGAACATTATCAAAGAAAAAGAAGTTGGGAAGCATAATGGACAAATCAAATACACATGGATACCAAAGAATACAAAGAAAGATTATCCCTATCAAACTCCATTACTCAAAGAAACTATGTGGAAAAATAAAAAAAGGGAAATGTATCCATCAAAGACGTCCACAAAGGAAAAAGCAAGCTTCTCAAGCAACGTACAAAGTATATCAAGCAGTTGGTCCTAGTTCCATACACACTTCTATATCCACCCATTATTGCTCATTTTCCCAAGTTTGGAGAGTCAAAGGTTCCAAACTATCAACCAATCCATCTCTTATTCTTAAACACACAACTCCATCCATGCCTCCACGCATGATATCCAATTCTCACATTGACCATGTATTGGCAGTCACCCTTCATCATAAGGATTCAGAAGGCACTCTATCATGATGTGTGCACAAAGACAAAGCTAACTCCGGTATCAACAAAGCAGATCAGGAATCTCAAAAGTTGTATTCAAGTGCACGTATCTTGGAAAAAAAACTTCTTTAGGCAGGATATCGATGGCACATTATGACAGAAGCAACTACACCAACACCACCAGGTGATTCAGCATGAGCTTAAAAATCTTTCACAAAAAAATCAAAAAATATGAAAATTAAAAAAAAAATTAAAAAAGGATTGAAAATAGTAAAGAAAAAAAATCGTCATCTAGTGAAAACCACTTTGATGGTGCTTTGGACAGGTACCATGATGAAAACTTGGCAAATAGGCGTCATGTGTAGAATTAAGCATCTACGTGCACCACTTCAGGTGGAAGCATCTTATCTCATCCATAATAAACTCCAACATTCCATCCATCTCATCCATAATAAATTCATTCATCCATAAACCATTGATACAATCCATTTTCATCGATCTACATCCATCTTCAACATTATCTTGATCTTGACAAAAGTTTGGTGCACACTTTACACTTGCTTATGGTAAACATCTTGACATGAGTCATTTTCATTGATCCTATCCTACCCAAAATTATTTGAGCCATGAAGCATTATCCAATGAGCATTCTTTATTCAAACACCTTATCTTATTGCAAGATAATCCATATCACTCCATCTATACATCTATCCAAGCATACATCCATGACATTTCAAACATTGCTAGACACTAGGGGAAAATATTTATATCTTACTTTTGAAATAAATTTTGATCTATATCTTCCAACTTATGTGGTGATCCGAACATTGGAAAGCATGAAATCAAATTGGTCAAATCATTTATGAGCCAAAATCCAAATCACTAGCCCATGACATATTTTGACAAGAAGATGTTCCTTATCAAGCATTATCTTTTATCGAACATCGATCCAAACAATCAATATCAATTGCATCGAATTTACACTTCAACGTCACATTAAATCATTCAAATATATTTTGTCCAAAACCAAGCTTCACAATCTTGATTAATCAAATCCAATCAATCCATCATCATCTTGGGATATCCTTCCCAATCCTCGTGTTGCTTAACACTATCCTTGCATTGTTGTGTATCCTCAACAATGTTATCATCATCAATCCATCAATCTAATCAATCAACCTTAGCCTGGTTTTCAACAAAATCCCAAACAGAGCACTAATATCATCAAACACATCCTTATCCAAATCGTCAAAATCATGCGAAAATCCAAAAACATCCAAATCATATCAAAATCCAAAAACATTCATAAAAATAGAAAATGCCAAAAACATAGTATCTGAACTACATCGTCTCTGAGCTTAAACATAGGCAAGGCTAATCTTTGATCAGCCCTTGAGACACAAAATTCAAAAACATTCATAAAATCTCAGAAAACCCCAAAAACATTGGAAAATTTTGAAAATTTAAACAATTGTAAAACATCTCGAAAATACCAAAAATGGCCTCAAAACATCCGAAAAACATCAAAAACATCCAAATATTTGAAAAAACTCATCCATCCCCATCTCACTTTCACCCGAAATAAACATTCACTCATAATAAATCATCAGCATCCTCAACCTTTGGTGAAACAGTCAAAAACAAGTCTAGTGTAAGTCAAAAGTAAAAACTCAATCGTCAAGGTCTCAAGTCTAGGTTAGTAAGTAAACAAGTTGGTCAACTCTTGGTATTAATAGCTCATCATCATCTGATAACATCATGTCCTAGGATGAATCCTTCCTACAATGGACATCAACATCAGACATCACTGTAGTTTAGTCTTGGCTAGCAGTATGAAGAACATTAGCTTGTTTGTTTGCTTGATATTGTCTTTTGATTTATCTTATTGCGCTCATTCCAATGATCTCTCGATGATTTCCAAACAAAGGGATTTAGAGAGAACGGAATGGGGCAATGATCAATATCTTTTATTTGTTGTCCTTGTTGGATATTCTTGTAATATAACTTGGTCATGTGTGCTTTGTTTGGTTTGTAGGGAAGGTGTTTTAGGTGTCTTGTTGACCACAAAGGAAGGCTTGTTTTTCTATTTTTTGGTCTGAGATGTTTGGAATATTTGAACTGTATTCTGAATAAGGTTTTGTATGCCAAGTGTGAACATGAGTACTCCTATTTGATTGTCGAGTCAAATTCCATCACACTAGGTGCAACACCATCCTAGTTAAATATACCTTGATGCATCGTATCTATGTGTGTTATCAAACATAAGGTAAATATCCCTTTTAAAATCCCAATTCCTGATAAACAAATCATCATCATTATTATCATCTCTAATAAAGTCTCGTAGATCATGGACTTGTTGGATCCTCTTATCTTTGTCTAATTTCTTCTTTCTTCTCTTTATGCTAACATGGTATTAGGACAGTCAATCAAACATCTATATATGCATCCATCCTGCATCCACAAACCATTAGCATATATATATCTCATAATCATAGTATATCATATCATCCATCTCACATGCATTGCATTATCGTTTAAGTTGTTTAGGATAATATAGATTGATTATTCTAAGCATCTTAAGACCATCTCATTTGCATCATCATCATAACCATCCATACATCCATCTTGAAACTCTTTGTCATGAGATCAACCCTCAAATCAAACTTTTAACTCAATCTCTTGAGGGGGCAGTGTACCAGTATACTTCTTTCTGGTGGGGCATCCGAAAAATAAAAAAAGATTGAATTTTGATCTCGGCAAGTTTATTCTTTGAACCAACGCAGTAGGTACATTGCTTCAAAGAGGGGAAAAATGTAGACACAAAAAATATATAGATTGATCTTATACACTTGATCCTGATTACTAACACCAGTTCGTCATAATCATCTCCTTTGCTAGTCATTTAATTAAATAATCTTTATTTAATTAAATTCATCATATTTCATCTCTTAATTAAATAAATCAATTTTATCCGATTAAGTCATCATCTCCTATTAATTAAATAAATCATTTTGTTTAATTAATCCTATAGTCCCTCTTTTAATTAAATAATTCATTTTATTTAATTAATCCCTAAAGTCATCTCCTTTAAATTAAATAAATTTATCTTTATTTGATTTAAATCTAACACCATCCTCTTTAATTAAATAAATCAAACTTTATTTAATTAAGTCTAAAATCATTATTCCTCTCATTTTGATTTAAATTAACCCAAAAATCGGAATCAAATTGTCACATCAGCTAATCTCCTTTTAAATTAATCAAATCCTCTAGATTTTGCAACTTGCACAATAAATCAATTTATTTGATTTATTAAAATCTCATTTTTTATTCAAAAAGGCATCCAAGTGGGAATATTCCTCCAATTTGAAAAATCCCTCCAAAATGACTTGTCCTCTCCAACAAGGCATTAAAAGCCTCTTACATGTCCTTTGCCTTGAGCCAAGTGGCATTAACTCCATTTTCTTCTCCCTCCAACATGTCACTTCTTCAAATTCAAATTTTAAATGCATGCACATTGATCAAAATGTCCCCAACCTCCTTCCATTAGCATCTTGACAAGTGGCACAATGTCATTGGTCCATCTTTAATCCCACATTCACCCTATTTCTCATTCTTCAATCCTTCTCCATTATAACTAGAGGCCTCCTCTATTGTGCTTGATCATCCACAATCCATGTAAGATCACCATGCTCATTTGGGTCCACAATCTTAGGCATTTTCATCCACATTTCATCTTTCATAGCTAGGTTATGGAGAATTTTCATCAAAGATCATCAAATCTTCATCATTGATCAACGAAGCTTGCAAGGAATTGGGAAAGAGCTATTTTCCACATCAAAATGGTACCAATTCCCCCATGGGATTGAGGGTTTGATCATTTAAATAGGATTTAATAACTTTTTTATTGTGTTCTTCATATTATTTCTTGTTTTCATGTTTCAAATGAATTTCATGGGGAATGTTGTTTCTAACTTGCATATGGAACTAATTGTGTGTTTGTTCTTTGTGTTTGTGCAGGTCTAGGATCACCATTCACAGTGATATCCAAAGTATATATTATCGTATAATGAATATAAAGCTCTTTTTGTCAATTTTATGTCTCTTTTGCATCATGGGTTTCGTTTAAAAGACCAAGCCGAACAAAACACAAAGAAAATTTGCATAATTACATATTTACATTGGTAAAATGATCAATGAAGCTAATTAAACAATTTCAGGTGAATTCCATTGACAGGAATTCCCAATGCTTCTTTTTCCATATTTTCTAATTCAAATGCATTATTTTGCTTGCATTGAATAATTCAAAAAGGGCCTTCCCATAGACTATCAAATATGTCATGTTGGCTAGGCTTTGCGACTCTCATTAAATTTTAGCACTAAGTTCCTGCATTTAAGACCCTAGTCGGAGGTTTTCTTGTCAAACCACTTCTTAACCACCTGTTGACAATTGCACATGGTCATCAAGGCTTTTTCTCTTTTCTCTTGTACCTCCAACAACTCAGCCAACCAGACCTCCATGTCTCTATTTTGTTCAACCTCTAGATACTTGAGTAACTGTAGTGCGAGAATTTCCATAGATATAGGCAATAATGTTTCCTTCTCGTATACCAACTCATACAGTGAAGTCTTTAAGACTTGCTTGGGGGTTATTCAGTCCGCCTAGAGCACTACTTTGAGGTTTTGATGCCACTCTCTTTGATGCTCTGACCCAATTCTTTTTATGAGTCGGACTAAATTTTTATTACTTGACTCGGTCAGACCATTTCCCTGTGGGTAATAGTTTGAAGATGTCTTTAGGAATATTCCATGCTTAAGTGCGAATTGGCATACCTTCGAACCCAAGAAGGCCTTCGCGTTGTCGGAGATGATGGTCTTGGTGGACTAAACCTTGTTACCAGTTCCTTGAGGAAGTTCACAATCTCTGCCTTAGTTGCATTCTTCAAGGGCATGTCCTCGGTCCATCTTGTAAAATAATTTGTGGACGTGAGGATCCATTTATGTTCGGCACTGGAGGTAGGATTAATCATCCCGATGAAATCTAGTCCCCACTATGCGAAGGGTTTTTCAACCACTATCAGATTGAGAGGCATTGTTAAGTTTTTCCTCCTTCCTATGAAGAATTGGTATTCTTTGCAGGATTTAACCAGAGAGTGTGAGTTATTGAACAATGTAGGCTAGAAGTACTCCACACACATAATTTTAATGGCAGTAGTCTTTGCAGAGAAATGTTCGCCTGTGGGACTGCTACAGAATATATCTAGAACCTTTTGTGCCTACTCTTGAGAAATGCACCGCATAAGAACACCATTAAAGTACTTTTTGAAAAGGACCCCTTCAATGAGCACATATATGATGTTTTGCAATCTATAGAATCTTTTCTTCTAAGATGGGAGGCCCATCGAATATTTCCCAGTCTGCATGAATCTCATTTTGTCTGCCAACCAGCAGCCTTCAGACTCAAATTCATTAAGTAGAACTAACTCAGGTTGTTCTTCCTCAGCTGCCACTTCATCTCATGCCATATATTCACACAATCTTCGTGGGCACAACCTCAATGTCATATTCAAGGATCTTAGTAATCCAATTGGCCCTTTTTTCGGTGATTTCTCCTTCCATAATGTACTCACACACACTAGAATGCACGACATATACAACCACCTTGTTGCAAGATATGAGATGTCAGAACTTCTTGAGCCCCTTAACAATTGTGAACGCTTGCCTTTCGAAAAAGTTATAGTTCGTCTCATAATCCTTTAAGGTCCGAGAGTGGAATGCTATGGGATGTTCTCCCTTTCCTTCATCATCCTTCTAGGTCAAAATAGTAGCAATGCTAGATTTGCTATTGGATACATACATTATCAAGTCCTTTCATAGGTATGGGTTTACCATAATGAGAGCTGAAGAATAGCGTCCTTAAACTTCTCAAAAGCTTCTCTGGCCTCTTTTGTCCATTTGAACAACTAATCCTTCTTGAGCATCATAGTGATAGGTCTAATTAAACCTGCAAATCTAAGATGAATTTGCTTATGAAATTTACCTTTCCCAGGAAGGACTAAACTCCATTTTTGTTGAGTGGTAGGGGAAGTTCCCTAATTTCCTTCACCCACTCTGGATTGATTGCAATTCCATCTTTAGACACATGTCCCAATATTTTTCCTTGCGACACTCTGAAAACACATTTTTTTGGGTTCAGGGATATCCCAAACTCTCAACATTTTTTAAAAACCATTTTAAGATGATCAAAATGATCATATTTTAACTTAGAGAATACCGTTAGATCATCCAAGTAGATCAAGATGATCTTATTGATCAATTCTCTGAAGGAAATATCCATTGCTCGCTAGAAGGTAGCTCCCACGTTTGAGAGGTCAAAGGGAATTTTTGCATAGGCAAATGTTCCCCACTTGGTAGTGAACGTTGTTTTGTGTCAATCCTCTTCTTTGACCCATATCTGGTTGTAATTGGAGAAATCGTCCAGTAGAGAAAACATCTCCGAGCTAGCCACTATTTGTAGGATTGACTCCATGGAAAGCAAGGGGTAGTGGTCCCTTAGGGATGCTCTATTCATATCCCATAAATCAACACATAGGTGGATGTCTTCATTCTTCTTTCAGACGGGAACTAGATTGGACACCCATGTGTTGTGCTTGATTGCGAAGACGATCCGAGAGTGAATTAGCTTTGTCAACTCTTGTGCCATTCATGCCTCAATCTTTGGATTCACTGGCCTCTGCTTCTAGTGGACGGGTTTTGCTCCTTCTGTTAGTTCTAAAGTATGCTAGATGATTTCAAAATCATATCCTTGAGGTCATCATATGACTAGGCTACTAATCCTTCATATTTTTCACAAAAATGTATAAGGCTTTCTTTATCATATTGAGGGACATCTTTTCCCTTGATCTTCCTTCCATCTCTGACTTCAAGATCTGTATAATCGCCTTTTTCCGCTACAAACTTCCTCTTGTCATTCCTTGCATCATCACAATCGAATAGATTTTTGAGAGTGACTGGTCCTTTTGGAAGCTTGTTGGATCTCAGCAGAATAATTTTCCCTTCATAAGCTTCTACAATTTTCGGTTGGATCAACAAATTTTCTTAAATGTTGAATGAATGAGGTGATGTGTTCATCACTTTCGAACACTTGCCAGCTTTGGTTATTATCTAGGATTGCAGGTCAGACAATCACTCGCACAAAGTGTATGTTATCAATTAGGTCAGAAATAGGGTCATATTGAGCTCTTATTGCCGCCATGCGATCCACAACTGGATTCTACTCTTTGGGGACCATTTGGATATTGAAGGCTTCAAAGCTTTCAATCAAGTCCCAAACTCTATGTCTATAAGATCTCATGTGGACATTCTTTGTTGCGGAGACTCCTCGGAATTGATTAACTATTAGCTCAGAATCTTCGAACACCATTATTTGTTTAATGCCTATCCACTCTGCAAGACTTTGACCTTGCATGAGGCCTTCATATTCAGCTTCGTTATTCGAATAGGCAAATTGAAAGCGAAAAAATTTGAGTGTCTTTTCATTGGATGGGGATGCCAAACATATCCCAAATCTTGCACCAACTTTGCATCTCACTCCATAAAAATGTAGTGTCCATCGCTCTAAGGTGTGATCATCCTCTGGCTCCTTTATGACCTTCAAAATCATCTGATCCTCATCATAGATGACATAAGTTCCCAATCTGGTGGCATGATAATTGTCGAAAGGATCATTGTCTATAAATTCACTCAAGAGGATCTCTTCTTCATCTATCCAATCTCCGGTCACCTTCTCATCCTCTAGTAACTCAGTACAATACATCTCATCTTTAGTGATAGAGGTATGAGTAGCCTCAAAATTGATCATGGCTTCATTTGCTACATGTTTTGAATGTAAAGGTTCAAACACTATCTTCATCTTAGCTCCATGCTTGATCCTAAGAATCAAGTGTGACCAATCTAAGGAAAGATATCCACCTATCTTGGAAGTGAAATCTCGGGATAAGCAAAGATCGAACATGGGAGGAATGTCAATGATCACGGTATCTTATGGAACAGTGATACTAGGGTAGGAGAAAAAATTCAAGGGGAGGTTCTTGATGACACCTGCAGTTTCAACCTTATTACCATCAAGTTGCATAACCCCTCCATTTAAAGGTTCATAGCTAAGTCCTAAGGCTTCAACTATTTTCTTGGGAATAACTATGGTACTGGCACCAGAGTCAATCATAGAATTGTGCAACAATTTCTTACCCACTATGAGGGTCAAGAAGAAGGGTTTTGGTTTAGGCTTACCTTTACTTTCGGTAGAGGCTTCCTCTCCATTGTTTGTGAGGACTTTGGCCTGAGGTGATGGATCAACAACCTTTTCTTTTGATGGTTGCTTTGTTGGCTCCGTGTTTGCATCTTCTAGTAGGCCCTTCTGCAGCAATGAATTTTACTCTGGAATAGCTAAGATATCCCAAAGAGATACATTAACAAAGGATCTCTTCAATTGTTCCACCACATTGAATGGCAACAGATTCAAAGACTTTTCTTCCTTAGACCTTGTTATAAAAATCTCCTTGCATGGCTAAGATTGTTGTGCAATTGCGGAGGTACTAGGAGCTTGGTTGGGAACACTTTTAGGTTGTTGAGCAACCGATTCACCCATGAATCTCCTCTTTGAGCGAGTTTTATAATCTAATTGCACTTATGGGGCCTTTGATGTGGATGCATCATTTGCAGACATTTCCTCTTCTTCTTCCATCCATGAGAAGAGCATGTGATTGGGAGCTATATCTATTTCTTGCTCCATGTGGTGAGTACTGTGTTTTCCATTTGTGGAGAGGCATATACATAACCTCCTGAATCTAACGCCACACCTTGAATGTGTTGTTCTGCCACTCTTTGTTGTAGATTGTCCCGCGGGAAATTTCGAGGCATATGTGCTTCATTGTAGGGGAAGCACCAAGGATTGATGTCATCAGCGAGATTATTTTTCCCTGCTACCAACTCTCTATTCAAACTTGGGTGAACATTTTGCAATGGAGTAGGCACCGACACTATCTAATTGTTTGTTTGAGTTTATGAATTCGTGTGCACACCTCCTTGGAACTAATTTTTCTAATAGGAAGATCTTTTGCCTTGATAGTTTTGGTAAGTTGGCTTTAGAGGCATGGACTGGTTCTGCTTGATGCTAGTTATTTCATTTGAGATGTTTTGCAAGAATTCCTTGATATCACTCATCTCATCTTTTGAAGATTTAGATGTAGAAGTAGTGTTCTGTGATGCACTCGCATATGTGTACATAGATTAGGGAGGAGTAGATGCACTGGTAGAAGCTATCTCCTGGGTGGGAATCGACAACTCTGCGAATATAGGCACAACGGGCCGAGGCGGTATCTTTCTAGCATCGATCAAATTATTCTCCACCTTAACAACAATGTTATACGCATCTGGAAAAGCTTTTCCACCAAGGGACTGGATCATCACCGAAATGTCATCGTTGAGAGACTTTAGATAGAACATGAAGGCCAAATTGGAAAGCGGATGCATTGTTGGCTGAATTCTTTGCCAAGTTGTGTGAAACTGGGCATTAAAGTTGGTCATGGCCTCCTGAGGAGCCGACTTTATGGTCACCAGCTCCTAAAATAGCTAAGACCGATCTCCATTGTTTGAAAATTGCTCATAAAAATGATCTCCAAGCTTATCCTAGGTATCGATAGTATTGGCTTCCAAAGTGTAGTACCAATCTAGTGCCTTGCCTTTGAAAGAGGTTGCAAGCAATCTCAACGCTACATTTTGATCGGCTACACCATGCATCAAACATACGTCTACCACATCTTGCAGATGATTGAATGGTGTTTTTGAGCCTTCCCTAGTGAATTTTGGTAAAAAATTTAAAGCATAGGTTGGGATAGGAGCTCAAATGACAGGTGCTCTAGTGCTATGAGAGGGCTTCCGACATCCCATGCTACAAAATTTATGTTAGCCATTGGTAGTTGGATCGGTGGAGGAGTCAGGACGTTTACTGGACGAGTTCTTGCTTGTATTGTTACCAGCGGTGGCACTAGTAAGCCAAGGTTGTTCATTGTCTTGGATCTAGTAACAGGTCTATGGCTCATACACCTACTTTTAATTTAGATACATTCACAGAAGTCCCACCGGGCATGCCAGAAAGAATAAAAAAAGTTTTGATGCCTAAAATTGCTAGACAAATAACCTTATGGGAAACTCAGTTAATGGGGGTACCAATTGCGCTAAACTGAGTGACCTCCAGATTTTAAAGAAGTCAACTCCTTCTATATTTGGGGGTTGGAAAGGGAAAAGGAAGCAGATATATAAAATAAATTTTAATCTAAGGCGATGCACCAAGAGTTAAGTATGTGGGCACGAGAAATCTTCCTTTCAGATGAGATTTAAGGGCCCGTTCAACAATCTGAATGTCCAAAAATAACATAAAGCATAGATGAAAAACCTAAGAAGTCCAAATAACATAACATAACTTCCATACACATTCACTGAACAAGAAGAGTTCAATACATGATCTGAATCAACAAATTTATATTGAAATTATAGAAGTCTTGCAGATAAACTACTAAGTTCAAGAAACAACATAGTATAATTTTTTATCCATTTAACTAAGAAACAGAGAGGCCGAACAAATTAGCACAATCTATGAATCTTAATACAATAATAAAAAACAATACAAAAGGCCTACAGTCTTTTTCACTTTTTCTATGATTTTCGAACCCTTTTTTAGAGAGTTGAAGTTGTATAAATAGATCATTCCACCGCCCGAGAGCCAATAACAGAAAAGATTCCCAGGCACGAGCGATGTCACCTATTGTAATGATGAATGTGGTCCCAGGGTGGAAGTAGTGAAACCCTCTAGATGACACGTGTTTCCCACCCACGGAGTTGGTCAGGACATTTGGTGTAGAGGTAGGGCTTCATACTCGTTCATCCCTCCCTTTGATCAAAATCCCCATGGAGAAGACATGTGGAGAAGTTTGTGTTTCAAGAGTTGACTATGGGGTCCGCCAAAAGGTGCCCATGGAATGATGCAACGTGGCACGCAGGCGGAGCTCGGAGGAGAAACAAAGGAGAGAGGATTCTCAAAGGCCCATGCTACATACATGTGGCAAAAGGGCAGGGCTCAAGAGAGAAGCAAGGGAAGAAAACCTTCAAAAGTGTGTGCAACTAACTCGGGGTGCAAGTGGATGAAGACGCTTCAAAAGGGGCCCAAGAATATTCAAACATATGAAGCGTGGGTCAGGGCTGATGCAGAATCAAATCAACAATAACCACCCAGTGGGAGATCTAAGGATTTTAATCCATAGGACCCACGGTGTAGTGCGCAATACACCGACATTCTTTTTCCATTTGGGGTACACTAAGTATAATTATGTGTTAAGCCTATGAGAACATGTTTTTACAGTCACTGTAATCACCATTGTATGCATGATGTACATATGAGTCATGTGGTATATAGTTCCTTGGAGAGAAAGTTTAATTGAAGTATGCAAGTTCTTCCCATACGTTAGCAGAGTCACTCAGTGCAAGGTCCAAGAAGGACAAGATTGTAAGGGGTCGTGCTATGAGGGAAGATTATTCGAATATTTATGATGGTTTACTTATTTCTCGAATGATTTGAAAATTGTAAGTAAAACCTTTATTTGACCTTATCTATGTGTTTTGGTGCTATAATCAAGGACAATGATTCATAAGGGGAGAAGTATGTTACACCCCATTTTTTAGTTACCTGATTACTTTTACCTTTATGAGTAAATATGATGTTAAATGATGACTTTGATATGCGACACTCCATTGTGGGATTACCAAATGTTTTAATGCATAAATATGTTTTTGTATATTCTTATGGGAAAATGTGATGAATGAATATGTATTGCAATATGATTACCTTAATGCTTTGATGATGCAAATGAATTTCATATGATCGGTTAACTACCTTTTTGATGCACTAAGTTGGATGCAGGAAATGAATCGAGTCCTCTGGAAGAGATGGGGAGTATCACTCAGGAGAAGAGCTTGGTTTGGTAACCCTTAATGTGCCTATTTGAGCTATCACACACTCGCACCCTAGTTTGGTCAATTTGAGTCGAGTTAGTTCAGGAAATGGTAAGTAAAACCCTTGGTCATAGTTTTGGGATAACTGGAATGATTATGTGGTCATCCTTGATTTCTTATGATTGTTTCTTTGGTTTGAATTAAGTGACTAAATATTTGCATCGAGTATATAAGTTCTTCTTCATGTATTTATATTTATATATTAGTCAATAAGTATATACATTAAATGTATATATGTATATATATGTATATGAATGAGATGACTCATGCATGTGAGCGTATACGTAGGTAAAAATACGTAAGCATACTCATATACAGATACATCATATGCATTAGGAAATCAATTGGACACACACACACATATACACTATGTATATATACCTCTCAATGAATATATATATATATATATATATGCTTATTATTAGATGATAAAATAATGATATGCATATATATTATTATTATGTAAATATGTATGTAGTGAATAACATATACATACATACATGTGTATATATTAATATACGTACATACGCATTGTAATATATATGTATTTGATTGACAATTAAGTGGTTAGATAACATATATACTTTATGTATATATATATATGTAAGTACGTATTCGTTAGATTATATAAATGAATACATGCATATAATTAATATATATATATATATATATTATATGATAAATATATATATATTATATGATAAATATATATATATTATATATACATTATACATATACATATATGTGTGTGTGTATAATAAATATATGATAGATAATCGAATGATCATAATATATATGTATATATATATAAGTACGTATTCGTTAGATTATATAAATGAATACATACATATAATTTATATATATATGTGTGTGTGTGTGTTAATATATATATATATATATATATATATATATATATATATATGTGTGTGTGTGTGTGTGTGTGTGTGTGTGTGTGTGTGTATAATAAATATATGATAGATAATTGAATGATCATTATATATATATATATATATATTAGTAAGGATAATGGCAGTCTACCAAAGTCATATGTGGCATTAAGATCTCTTTTTCTTATTTATTTTAGGTTTATTAGATATCAAAGACATAAAATAAAGTTGATAAATGATTATTATAAAGTCTATTATTTATTATAGAAAGTTGTGGTTAGTTATAGCTAATTCTTACTTGAAAATAAATTACTTAAGAGACAAGTTATTATGTAGAAACAAGAGGAGAAAATAAATAGACCCATACTTTGCACGTATGATATATATATATAATGATGATATGATATTATAATGTATATATAATGATGATATGACATTATATGTATATATATATATAATGATGATATGATATTATAATGTATATATAATGATGATATATATATATATTTTAGACTGTAGGAATCGGGTAGCACGACCCCCTATAAACTACAGTGCGCCTGGTAAACTTTTTAACGTGACCGGCGGCGCTGGCACGACATGCCCTCTGGTACCACGGGGGTGGGGGAGACTAGACCTCGTGAACAACCTCCTACAACATGAAAGATTTAGCCAACCGCTCAGCTAGGGCCCCAACCCCATATATAATGATGATATGACATTATATATGTATGTATGTATTATGTATATGTATATATTGTTGATACCAAAAAATGACAAGGTAATAGTCTTATGGGAAACCCAGTTAATGGGGGGACCAATTGCGCCAAATTGAGTGACCTCTAGGTTTTTAAAGAATTTAGTTTTTTCTGTATTTGAGATTTTGGGATGGGAAAAGGAAGCAAATATAAAAATAAAGATCTAACTAAGGTGATGTGCCAAGATGTAGATATAGGCACGGTGAATCTATCTTTTAGATGAGATTTAAGGGCCCATTCAACAATCTGCTAAGTCCCAGAATAATAGAAATCAAAGATGAAAACTTGAATAGTTTATCCAATAACATAAAATAACTCCCATACACATTTACTGAAAAGAAGAGTCAAAGACATGGTCTAAACCAACAAACTTATATTGAAATCATAGAAGTTCTACAAATAAATTACTCAGTACAGTAATTGCACAGTATAATATTTTGTCAATTAGCTAAGAAAATAGAAAGTTTGAACAATGACACAGTCTGAGATTCTTATACAATAATCTAAAAATAGTACAAAAGGTCTGGTGTCTTTTCCTAATTTTTCTATATATTTTGACTTATTTTCGGAAGGAAGAAGCAGTATATATAGAAAAATAATCCCACCACCTGGTGAGCTAGTAATAGAAAAGATCCCTTCATCACGAGCAATGATGCCTAGAGTAATGATTTCCTAAGGTCGTTGCAACAGAAAATATTTAAGCCATGGAACGTGGTTGCCTTTGAACCAGATGCATCCCCTGCGAATGATGGCGGTGGTCCCAATGTATAAGCAACAAAACCTCATGCAGACATGTGTTGCTTACCCATGGAGTCAATTAGGACAGATGGCACTATGGCGAGGCTCGTTGCTCATTCCTCCCTCCTTGTGATGAAAACCCACGCGGGGAAGACACGTGGAGAAGTCCTTGCTACTAGCGCTGACTGTGGGGTCCGCCAAGGGTGTACGTGGATCAATGTTATGTGGCACGTGGGAGAAGCTCATGGGGAAGCAAAAGGAAGGAGCGTTCAAATGCCCGTGTTGTTGACATGTGGAAGCATGGTGGGGCACGCCGAAGAAACAAAGGAGGGAATCCCTATGAAGAGCACATGACGGACACATGGCGATAGTAGATGAAGTTCATCAAAAGGGGCCTGGGGATATTCAAATATATGGGGCACGGACTAGACTTAGCAAAATACAAACAACCCAAAGGGAGCTCAAGGAATTTTATATTCATAGCTTTTGGTGAATACCAAGAGTGTTTCACCTATAGAACGAGGAACCCAAAAATTATAGTTTGAAGACCAGAGCCTTATCTATTGGGTGATGTAATCAAAGTTTGGAGAGAGCGGTCTGCAAAGGCAGCTAGTTGGCCTCAGATGACATCTATATGTCGCGCAAATTCTCTTGTGCTTCATGCAGGTCGATCACTTCTTTGAATGGCAGCATCGTGGATATATTGGCCCTGGACTCGCGTTGGAAGAGCAACCACGCTATCTGATGAGTGATGCCCTCAATATCCTCGGCAATAAGGGGTTGATTGAAGCTCTAAAAAGTGGATGTGTCTTGCTGCTTCTCCTCAATCTTTGTTGCAATCTGCTTTTTTGTGGCCACCGAGTCATCAAAAAGAAATGGGGAGGGCAGGCCCATCTGAGTTAGCTGGGAGAATTTTTCCTACATGTTGTTCATAATTTGGCCCAGTGTGGCAGCACAATCGCTAGTATGGAGGATGGTTGTGTGGTAGCGGATGAACTCTTTTGATGTTTTGGCAGTTGACTTGCGGTCCTCGATCCCCGCACTCACTAAGCCTTCATTTAGCACTATGTATAGCTTATCTAACAACTTTTCCACCTCAGGAACCTTCTCCGCAATGAATTGTGGGAATCACTCAATTGTCCTACGAACTTCCTTGCCTAAACTTGTTGCCTCCACCATGAACTGGAGCGTCAGTTGAAGAGTTAAGCAAAAGGCCTTGACCTTTTTCCATTACGAAATATATAGTCATTGAGCTACTTGAAGGAGGTCCGTCTGGGCAACAGGGGGTTGGGGAAGATTCTTCAAAAAATTGATTTTTGCATCCCTTGAACCAACATCCTATGTTAGTTCTGCAATCCTCTTGTCCATGGTGGAAAGTTGTTCTTGCAGGTTTCTCAAATCGGAAAGCCATTTTTCTTTGGCCTGGCTTCTATTTGTTGATTCCCTTTTGAGGGAAAGTTTCACCCCCTGAACTTCCTTCTCAAATTGAGCTTGTCGCCCCTGGAAGTCTGTGTCCTTTTGTTGCATTCTTTGCTCTAATTGAGCGCGTTGATGTTGAAACTCCTCATTCTTTCATTGCATCTCCTACCCCACTCGAGTCAATTGGTCTTGTAATTCTTAGTTTTTTTGCTACAACTCGGCGACCAGGTTGGGATCATAGGATTGGAACTTTACAAGTTCCTCCTGGAGTTTAGCCTACTCTATCTGTGCTTGTTGTGACAAACGCATAATTTTTGCATCCCTTGCCTTGTCCTTCGCCACTAGGACTTCAATTCTCTCCTTGATAGTTTTGAGCTCATCTTCATTCTTGTTTAGCTGGCGACTGGACTTAAGGAAGTTGGTGGTCACCACTCGTTGTGTCTCCTCCATGAGCTCAACTTTATCCTATAGTTGGGCTATGCTCAGATTAAGTCCCATAGCATATACGTTGTAATCATTAGGCTGCATCTGTCCTTGTGGTTTGATGAAGGTTGGATGCATGGTTGCAAAATGCAACAATTGTTGAGCCTCATTGAAAAGTGTCTGCACCTTTGGCTCAATTGGCCTTTTAGCATCCTTGGCCTTTTGTTTTTGGATCCTGATAGCTCGTGCTTGTTTTGTTTTATCGCCCTCCAACAAAAAATTTGTTGGCAACCTAATGAGCTCACCCGTGAAGGGTGTGTCGTGAGGAAGAGCAAAAGGGAACAAGAGAGTAGTTGTTCTGACTGATTTCTTCCTTGGAAGAGAGACTGTTAGTGGGGAGAATGAGGGAATATGCCAAGACCTAGTTTGTGAAGCAGTGTGAGAACTCAAGGGAAGCGGTGGCGATAGCAAAGACATGACAGATTCCATTTGTTGGGTGAACTGGGTCGAGGCCGATATAGTAGTAGCAAGGGGGGTATCAATGGTGGCTACAAATTAGGCTCTGACGAATGGTGGAAGAGACTATAGAGGAGTAAAGACAAATTTTCCCACTTGGGAGAATTGGGAGAAACCTCCCACGACCATTGTAGCAGAAGCAGAAAAAGAAGGGTTGACACTTGAAGTAACGAGCGACGTGGAGATAGTAGGAGGAACCAAAGATTGTGCAGCAAGAAAAGAGGGAGCAGAAGATACTTTCGGTGTAGATGATTGCAATCCCTGGCTTATCACTGGCTCCGTGCTCATTGCAGGCTCCTGGGAACCCTCTCTAGAGGTTGTGTTTGTGTACTGCCTTTTGTCAGGTGGGGAATCACTCACCTCTATGGCCTCTAACTGTTGTTGTTGGGTTATTCTGGATCTTTTCATGGCCCAAGTACAAGTCTATGAGGCTCCCGAATGCAATATATTCACCCACACATTTGAAGAAGCCTTGTTAGGCTGCTTTGTTGCTTGTTTGGTTTTCTACATTAAGGTCGTTTGCACTTCCTTTTCCTTTTCCTTCCCCTTCCCTATATATTTTCTAGCCTCCTCCGGGTGCACATCCTCTTTACCGCTTGCTTTGATATCCTCATGCTCATTGTTCCACAAAGTATCAAATCTGTCATCTATCTCTACGTCCTAATAAAATGGGTATCAGGGCATTGGATCTCTTGATGGTAAATCTAGAAATCCCTAATCCTTTCCTCACTCCAGTTGAAATTCTTTACCAAATCATTGCGAAGGGTGGCCCCTATTTGGTGCTTCTCATTATACTTCACCAAAGGGAAGTAGAACTTAAGCCACGCTGACCTACTATCCTCTATCGGAATGTGAACCAGGTCTACCAATAGATCATCTTGCTCCTCTAGGGAACTCCGTTGCTTTTTCCAATAAGGTCGGGGGTTGTGAGTTACCTTGATGAATGCATTTGGTAAGTCATTGTAGGGGTTGTACTGCCATTTGTCGCAAATCAACACTAGCCCCAAATGAGCCAGTTTTGCTTCAAGTAGCTTGTGTGTCTGCTTTTTCGCCATTACCACTGTTTTGAAAGTCAGTGGGCAGTAGAAAAATCCTTTCTTTCCCTTTCCTCCACAAAAAATATTGTTAATAATTGCTAACTGTCGAAACATCTCAAGGGCCAACACCTTGTTTGTGACGCATTTTGGGAGCTGGAATGGATCCTTAGTAAAGCCACGCATTCGAATGAATGTGAAATCCCTCTCGAGAAACCAATCGAATTTGGGAGAAAAGCTCTGCATCCACCTCGTTTGGTCAGTGGAAAGTCGATAAAGATTGTCATCCTCACTCAAGTCTTGCAGAATCAGAGTCAAGAAATACTTCAAGAAAATGCATAATAATCATCTGTTGTGGAAAGGAAGGGAGTACATACAAAAACTAGCTTTCTGAACCCCTTCTCATTCAAAATAGATAACCTCATCCTTTTATTAAAAAATTTGGGGTTCTGGTGTAAAAACATGTAAGCGAGGAGAGAAGGAAACCTGAACTTACGATGCATGCGGTACTCCCTGATTTGGCTCATCATTTCACGGTAGATGACTTCTGTGAAGTCATACCATAATAAGGATTGTTGCCTACACAACTGAAACCCCAGACCTAGTTGAAACTCATGCATGAACTTGTCCTTGTTTGTGCCACAAGAAAATGCCATCATAGAGAAGGTGTCCTACATATCTTGTTTGAAAGTGACGTGCACGACTGGAATTTGTGGCGGCTTGTTGAAATATTCCTAGGGCCTTTTGGTTTCCTGATTATAAAAGTCCATAGCATGGTCTCTGGTTCTCCATATTTTCTCCCCCTTTTTTGTAGTGAATGACTCCATCTTGTCCACTTTATAGTTTTTTACAGGAATGCATAGCATGCTCCAGATAACTTCTACGTTGATGTTAACTCTCAGCTCTCGACCCTCGATGGTGTTGGTATTTGGGTTGAAATGTTCAATTCCCTCATGAATGAGCTCTAGGCAGTAACGCACAAGGGGAACTATATACTGTGGAATACCGTTGAACCATAGCTTGTACACCAATTTACATTCGCTATTAGCCACTTTCATTCTTTCACAAGCTCCTTCCCTAAGAGTCTTAGGGTTAGTTTTGAGAATAGGATCGTGAATGTTATCCCATTCTTCTTTTATCTGGGACTGGTCCTTGTGAGTTTTTTTCTTTTTTGGAACTCGCGTATGAATCCACTTCGGCTTTTCTAGCATCCCAGGCGACACATAAGAGGTGTCATCGAAAATGTTAGCAACTGGTGCTGCTCGCATGGCGTCAAACAAGCTTTGGGTTGCCTCGACTTGTGCTTCCATCTGAAGATCTTCAGCCATTTATGGATACTGTGGATTTATGTGATATTCAAATCTTTTGCAATTCACTTTGGCTCTTTGGCACTTCTGTACTCAACTCTTTGCATTGGATAGCGTACTTAGGAAGCTTTTTACAATGTTAGCCTTTCGCATGCAATACTTAGCTATTTCTTTCTTGGAGTGGTAGACAACGATTTCCTTTTAGCATTAAATTCAACATGTACCGCCAACTCCTTTGCTCATGTGAAATGAATTTCTTGCCATTTTGAAAAGACAAGAATTCGTAATGACATTTAGCAATGATGCCCTACAACATGATTTCCTAGGAAATTGAGCCAGTGATTAAAGGCATTTTTAAGCTTTCCCATGCTTTGGCAATTAATATCTCAAAGAGAATAATTAAGCCAAAAAGTGCAATGAGTACTTGAAAAGATTTGAGTTCATCCTTGGAGTTTGAAAAACACCTGCAACATGATACATCAACATCTGACTGTATGGACGATCACTTGGGACTGCCACCAATTTGCGCTACTTAATTACCTCTTTTTAATTTCATACACAACAATTCGCACATGACAAACACACTTGGGTGGGAAATTCGAGTGGGATCTTAGTGGGATTTTCAAGTTTGTACTCGATTGGCATCATGCTTATGGCACACAAATGCCTCAAATATTTCTATAAATAGGCCCCAAGACAACAAAAAAATCACACTTAGCAATTGGGAAGAGTTGGTATTTGGCAGTTAGGAAGAATTAGCATTGGGCAGTTGGGTAGAACTAGCATCATGAATACTCCAATTAGGTTGGTTAGCAATAAGTCACATACGACTTTCTTGGGTGAAATCTCTAATAGGCACCTGAAGAGAATGACGAAAAATAAGCATTCATTGGCTATTGTAGCAATAAAGTGGGTGTTAGGTTGGGGCTGTGTAGAATACAAGGATAAGTATAGAGTCAATATTGACGTCTACTCTCACTTTGTCGCATCTTTGCTTGATATCGAGGTTCCCAAGCCAATGATTCTTTTCCTGACGCTGGAAATCTTCCTGAAGCGGTACCTTGGCGACCTTGGTGAGATTGTGGCGAATGCGGTGTATGGCCTAGGCATTCTAATGGCGAGCGACCTCCGTAAGCATATTGAAGAAGATGTCGTGGTGCCGTGGGTTCCGTTTCTAAGCTGGTTCCACATTCTTACACACAAAGAGCACCACCAAAGGGTCACTCGCGCCTGTCACTTCCTGTTGCGCTGCTATAATGTGGTGCTTTTGTATGGCGTAGAGTGGTACACTAACTTCAAGGACTTGGTATATCCCCCACCACTGGCCGTTGTTGTTGACGCTCCTGTTGCTCCTAATGCTCTTGTTGTCATTCCTAATGCCCCTCTTGATGATGATGCTTTAGATGTTGTTGTCGATGACACTCTTGTTGCTGTTGTTTAAGACCCAACACCTTTATATATATATATATGAAAAAATTGCATAATATATAGATATAATTTAAAAGCATGGTCTCAGAGCCATTTTGAAAATCTATTATCGAAGTATATGATTTTGTATATAATGAATATACAACTTATATCAGATTCCTGTCTCTTTTTCTTGTAATTCTGCAATATGGGTTCTCTTTATTTCTCTGCTTCTTTGAGTACCTTCTCAATTTTGCATATGGGTTCATTTCTAATTTTTCACTTCATGGGTTGTGGAAAGACCAACCGACAAAAACACGAAATAAAAATAATTACAATACTTACATATTTACACTGGCAAAATAATAATGAAGCTTAACTAAACAGTTTGAGGTGGATTTCGTTGACCAGAATCCTTAATGTTTCCTTGTCCATGTTTTCTAATTCAAATGTGTTGTGTTGCTTGCATTGAATTATTCTAAAAGGGCCTTCCCACAGACTATCGAATTTTTCGTGTTGGCCAAGCTTCGTGGCCCTTTCTTTGAATATTAATACTAGGTCTCCGCATTTTAGACCCTAGTCTGAGGCTTTCTTGTTGAACCATCTCTTAACCACCTGCTAGCGATTGGACATGGCTATCAGGGCTTTTCCCCTCTTCTCCTGTACTTCCAATAACTCAGCCAACCGAACCTCCATGGCTCCATTTTCTTCAACCTCTAGAGATTTGAGCAGTTGTAGTGTCAAAATCTCCATGGAGATGGGCAATAGCGCTTCTTTCCCGTACATTAGCTCGTATGACGAAGTCTTGAGGACTTGCTTAGGAGTTATGTGGTCTGCCCAAAGCACTACTCGAAGGTTCTTGTGCCACTCCTTCTAATGTTCAGATCTGATTCTTTTAAGGAGTCAGACTAAATTTTTATTAGTCGACTCGGCTAGACCATTTCCTTGCGGGTATTAATTTGATGATGTTTTTAAGATTATGCCATGCATGAGTGCAAATTGACATACCTTAGAACCTATGAAATCCTTAGCGTTTTCGGAGATGATGGTCTTTGGCAAACTGAATCTCATTACTAATCCCTCAAGGAAGTCCACAATCTTCGACTTTGTTGCATTCTTTAGAGGCATGGCCTTGGACCACCTAGTAAAGTAGTCTATAGCCGTGAGGATCCATTTGTGTACAGCGTTGGAGGTGGGATTAATCATTCTGATGAAATCAAGGCCCCATTGTGCGAAGGGTTCTTCCGTCACTATCGGGTTGAGAGGCATTGTGGAATTCTTCCTCCTTGGCGCGAAGAATTGGCATTCTTTGTAGGCTTTCACTAAAGAGTACGAGTCATTGAATAGCGTAGGCCAGAAGTATCTGGCGCACATGATTTTGATGGCGGTGGTTTTTGCAGAGAAGTGTCAACCCACAGTACTGTTGTGGAAAGTGTCAAGAATTTTCCTCACTTGCTCTGTGGTGACATACCATAGTAGAACACCATTGAAGTTCCTTTTGAAGAGGATCCCTTCGATGACTGCATATCCATTGTTCTATAGTTTGTAGAATCTTCTCTTCTAAGAAGGAAGGCCCAACGGATATTTTTTGGTATGCATGAATCTTACTCTGTTTGCTAGCCAGCAACCTTCAGACTTAGACTCATTTGTTAGAATCAACTCTAGTTGCTCCTCCTTAGCTTCCATTTCCTCGTCATGTGCCAAATATTCGCACAGTCCTCTTCCTCATATGGTCTTTGTAGGCCATGTCATATTCAAGGATCTTAGTGATCCAATTGGCCCATTTTTCAGTGATTTCTCCTTCCATGATATATTCATGCACACTGGAATGCGTGACATAAACAATCACCTTGTTGCAAGATATGAGGTGTCAGAACTTCTTGAGTCCCTTAACAATGGTGAATGCTTTCCTTTTGATGAAGTTGTACTTTGTCTCATAATCCTTTAAGGTCTGGGAGTTAAATGCTATCAGATGCTCTCTCTTTCCTTCATCATCATTTTAAGTTAGCACGGTAGCAATGCTAAATTTGCTATTGAATACATACATTATAAAGTCCTTTGATAAGTCTGGATTTATTAGCACAGGAGCTGAAGAAATAGCATTCTTAACCTTCTCAAAGGATTCTCTAGCTTCCTTTGTCCATTTAAATAATTGATCCTTTTTTAGCATTAGGGTGATAGGTCTAATTATTCCTGCAAAATCAAAAATGAATTTGCTCACAAAGTTTACCTTCCCCAAAAAAGACTAGACTCCTTTCTTCTTGACTGGTAGAGGAAGTTATCTGATTGCTTTCACTTGCTCCAGATTGATTGCAATTCCTTCTTTGGACACTACATGTCCCAATAGTTTTCCTTGCGGTACTCTGAAGACACATTTTTTCGGGTTCATGGATACCCCGAACTCCTGGCATTTTTTGAAAACCATTTCTAGGTGATCAAAGTGATCATCCTTATGCTTGGAGAATATTGTAAGATCATCCAGGTAGATTAGGATAATCTTGTTGATCAATTCGCTAAAAGCAATATTTATTACCTGCTAAAAGGTGGCTCCTGCATTTGAGAGGCCGAAAGGCATTTTTGCATATGCAAACGTTCCCCACTTGGTAGTGAACATTGTTTTGTATTGATCCTCCTCTTTTACTTAGATCTAGTTGTAACCGGAGAAGTCGTCCAGTAGAGAAATCATCTCTGACCCTGCCATTGTTTGTAAGATAGACTCCATGGAAGGTAAGGGGTAATGGTCCTTTAGGGATGCTTTGCTCAAGTCTCATAAGTCAACACATAGGCAAATGTCTTCGTTCTTCTTTCAGACTAGAACCAAGTTGGGTACCCATGTACTGTGCTTGATCGAGAAGACGATCCAAGAATGAATTAGCTTTGTCAGTTCTTGCACCATCAAGGCTTCAATCTTTGAATTTACTGGCCTTTGCTTCTAGCAGACAGGTTTTGCTCCTTCCGTTAGCTCTATAGTATACTGGATGATTTCAGCATCATATCCCTTGAGGTCATCATATGACCAGGCCACTACTCCATATTTCTCATAGAAATGGATGATTTTATCTCTATCATGATGCGAGACATCCTTTCTAACCTTGAGTTTCCTTCCTTCTCTGACCTGAAGGTCTGCATAGTTGCTTTTGTCCGCTACAAACTTCCTCTTGTCGTTCCTTGCATCATCATAATCGAACAGGTTTTCAAGAGTTACTAGTCCCTTTGGAAGCTTGTTGGACTTCAGCTAAATGATTTGTCCGTCGTAGGCCTCGACAATCTTCGGTTGGAGTTGCTCAACAAACTCTCCTAACTGTTGGATATTGGATAAATGAGGCAATGTGTTCATCACTTTCAATAACTTGCTAGATCTAATCATTATCGGGAATTATAGGTCAGACAATCACTCACACGGAGTGTTTGTTATGAATTAGGTCAGAGGCAGGGTCGAACTGAGATCTGATTGCAGCCATGCGATCCACATCTGCATTTCGCTCTCTAGGTATTGTCTGGATATTGAAGGCTTCAAAGCCCTCGATCATGTCCCAGGCTTTATGTGTATAGAATCTCATGTAGACATTCTTAGCTATGGAAATCCCTCAGACTTGATTGACCACTAGTTTAGAGTCTTCGAACACCATTATTTGCTTGATGCCCATCCTCTCTACAAGGCTTAGACCTTGCACTAGGCCTTCATATTCAACTTCATTGTTCGAACAAGCAAACTGAAAGCAGAAGGACTGGGGTGTATTTTCATTTGATGGGGATGTCAAACATATCTCAACTCTCGCGCCAACTTTACATCTTGCTCCATCAAAGTGCAGTGTCCATAGCTCTGAGGCTTGACTGCTCTCAAGCTCCTTCATGACTTTCAGAAGCACTTGATCTTCATCATAGATAACATAGGTCCCCAACCAGGTGGCATGATAGTTGTCAAAAGGATCAGTGTCTATATATTCGCTCAAGAGGACTTCCTTTGAATCTCCAGTCTTCGGTCACTTTTTCATCCTCTAGGAGCTTGGTACAATACATTTCCTCTTTGGTGAAAGAGGTATGAGCAGCCTCAAAGTTGATCATGGCTTCATCGACCACATGTTCCGAATGTAGAGGTTCATATATTATTTTCATTGTAACTCCATGCTTGGTCATGAGGATCAAGTGTGACTAGTCTAAGGAAAGATATATGCCTATCTTTGAAGTGAATTCCTTGGATAAGCAGAGGCTAAACATGGGAGGAGAGTCTATGATCATAGTATCTTGTGGGACTATGATACTAGGGCGGGAGAATAGAGTCAAGGGAGGATCCTTGATGACACCTACAATTTTGACCTTATTTCCATCAAGTTACATAACCCCCCTTTTTAAAGGTTCATAGCTAAGTCCTAAGGCTTCAACTATTTGCTTGGGCATGACTGTGGTGCTAGCACCAGAGTCAATCATGAAATTATGCAATAGTTTCTTCCCCACAATAAGAGTTAGGAAAAAGGGTTTTGGTTTTAGCTCATCTCTAACCTCGGTAGAGGCTTCCTCTGTACTATTTGTGAGAACTTTGGCAGGAGGTGAGGGATCAATGGCCTTTTCCCTTAGGTGATTGCTCTATTGGTTCAATGATTGCATCTTCTTGGAGGGCCTTCTACAACAATGACTTCTGCTCCGGAATAGCTAAGATATCCCAAAGGGATACATTAGCGGAGAATTTTTTTAATTGTTCCACCACATTGAATGGTGGAAGATTTGAAGGATTTTGTTCCTTAGTCCTGGTTATAACAATTTCCTTCCACAACTAAAATTGTTGTGCAAGCGATCAGTGGATCTCGAAGACCTCAAAATCCAATAGCTTCAGAATCTCCCAAAATTAGCATCAATGGATAGAGCACAGCGACAGGATTTCGACACAACTTGAATCGCGTCAAAAGGAGGTCATACGTGTGAGTTATGCTTGGTCAAACCTTTGGTCAAACTGAGTACCTGAGCCATCAAAGAGGTGGAAAAATTGATCATCTCAGAATTTTTTGAAATTGGCATCAAATCGAAGTGCTCGTCGAGACGATTCCGATGGCGTTCGTTTCGCCGAAAATGGAGCTCGTATGCGCAAGATACAGCCAGTCAAAGTTTTAGGTTGACTTGTGGACAAAGGGTGCAAGTGATGATGTCATCATCCATACAGCTGACGTCAGCACATGGTACAAAATCCAAAGTGGACCAATCGGGTGTTGACATGTGTCATCTATATGATGATGTCAGCATTCCATACAACGTGACGTGGCAAGTGATGTGGCAATCTGTACTCCTCCGTGGCAGTCCAGTCAGCGTTGATGTGGCAGTCTCCGTCAGCAGTTGAGTTAGCTTCGACGGTGAATGGAGGAGCGACACATGGAAGTCGGTCGGCAAACACATCAGTCCCAAATGCGAATTACCAGGTGACACGTGGCGACGTCTCTCACTCTCCCTCCCTTCCGGCGGTTTCAAATTGGTTATGTTTGTTCTAACAAAAGTTTTGTTAGTGGGGTTGGACCCTGAGACCTGCGGGCTATGAGCGCACCGGCTAGCCGTTGCACCACGCTGCATACCACTAACAACCAATGGTGAGCGATTCATTTTGATGTTTAAAACTTCCAGAGTTTGTTTTAAAACAAAGCACCGACGGGTTTGGAACCCGTAACCACCGGCGCGGCAAAATAGGTGGTTGCCGGTAGACCACCGTTATAATTCAGTGTTTTAGTGGTGTTAGTTGGTTTTGTTGAGAGGTTGAGGTCGAGTTGTTAACAAACAACTTCCTTTAGTTAAAAAATAATTCCCATTTTGAATATAGCCAAAACTTTGTAAACTAAAAGAGGTTATGTTCGATGGGGAAATTGTTAGGGAGTTAATTATTTTGTTATTGCATTAAATAAGGTGGTTTTGGCCTTATTAGCCAATTTTTATGTATAAAAAGGGAGGTGGTGTGAGTGTTTCATGCATTCAAGAAATTCAGAGATTCATAAATTTTGGGATTGAGGAGTCTTGTGAGAATTTTCTCTTGGGAGAATTGGGGAAATTCTTGCGTGTTCTCATTTTTAACTCTTGGAGAGTTTTTGTTGCTCTTAGTAAAGGGTTTATGGGGAAAGTGAGAATTTTCTTGTAATGGGCTAAGTGGTCTCTAGGGAGAAGAGATAAGAACTTAGTGAGTCCTTTGAGAGACTTTTTTTGACTTTTTGAGTCATTTGTAAAGGCATGACGCCTATGTACTCTTGTTGAGAGAGAGAGAGTTGCAGCTTTATTGTCTGATAACATTGTAAAGGTGACATAAGGACTAGGCAGTGTGGATGCTAGAAAGTTCTTGTCAAGACAGTGTTTCAGTGGGAAGCGGATTGTAACTCAGTGAAAGACCATGGTGATGTAAAAGCAGTTGCATCATAGTAATGGCATTGATCATGCTTATTTGCGGATCCAGAGACGTAGCCAGAACCTGGTGAACTCCGTAATCAAATCTTTGTCTCTCTTTTTTTGGTGCATGATTCTATCAGTTTTTCTTTACTTCCCTATGTCTTATTTGTTTCTTTGCTCAATTCACAAGCATCGTCAGTTAATTACGATCTTAAATTAAATCTATATCCTGGTGAATCTAACAAGTTGTTAAGTGATTCATAGTAAGGAGTTTACAGATCAAGTTGGTATCAGAGCTAGTCTGACAAGTTGCAGGTTGTGGAATACTTGGAGCAAATTCAAGCAGTGAAGTGAGATGTCATCACATAAGGAAAATTAGTTTCCTTTTGTCTTCGATGCAGAGTTCTATAAGGCCTTCATGGCGATGAAAGCCAAGGTTGATGAAATGTATGAGGAATGGAAGTATGAAAAAGAAGGCTTGTTGAAGAAAGTCAAAGATGCAAACTCGGTGAAAGCTCCTCATTCTTCTCATTCTCTTCCTTGTTCTCTTGGTGATTCTGAGAAACAGTCTCAAGGTGTTGGATTGAGGTTGTCCACCAAGATGGACTATGATGGAAAGGGTCTTGGTAGTCATGGACAAGGCATGGTTGAATCTGTGAAGATGGAAGCTGGACCTCGCTATGCAAGATCGGGGTATGGTGATGGAGAATGCTCCAAGGCAGTGGATGCGAAGAATTCTCTGAAAGAAGAACCATTCCAAGAACGATCTGAGAGAGGTGATGGCACATCACTTTTAGGCAGTGGTGACACATGCAAGATGTCCAAGAGAAGGACAAACACAGATTCTTCTCGGCATGCACGCACCAAGGGTGACCACCAAAGGTATAATAAAGCTGATTGTTCCAATGTTTCTTTTGATTTTAAGAAGATTGGCAATGTAAAAAGTTTATGGTATAGAAGACCATGCACATTTTGTGGGTTGAATAACCATAGTGTTGCCAAGTGTTGGAAAAGAATGGCTTTGTACAGGAAGGTAGAGACAACTAGGAAAGGGACACAGCGTAAAGACTCATCTCCAATTCAGAAGAAAGAGAAGGGAAATAAAGTCTGGATGTTGAAAACACCTTGCTCTTATTGCAAGAAAGGTGGACATCAGGAAGCTAATTGTTGGAAGCTTCATCCAGAGCTTCATCCAAAGAAGGAAAAGAAGAAGATTGCAGTTGATTCTCCGTTGGTGAACACAGGGCAAATGAAGAAGCTCATGTATGTGAGGAAAACTTCTTCACTCATGTGTGCAAAGGTGGGAAAAGCAGGTGATTTGAAGCATGAAAATGAAGTAGTTGCTTGTAAGCCTAACTATCATGTGTTTCAGGGATCATTAGCACCGCAACATGAAGATTTGTCATGGAAACCTGTTAAGAGGATTAGAAGTATTGTTAGCTCATTGTCATTAATATCCTTGTATTTGTTAATGCTGCTAATGTTTTGTACATGGATAGTAGCTGGGGTAATGAATGCAGAAGGATGTGAGAAAATGCAAATGGGTAGCAATGTGATTGTAGTTTTCATAATTGTTGTTCAGCTTTTTGATGAAGCAGGTGCACAGAAAGGGTGGACAGATACTAGACAAGTGGGAAGGTGTTTTCTCTCACGTCGTTTCTGATTAAGAACCTTTTGGAGGTCCAAAAGTTCCTCATTGGGGAGGAATGATCCAGGTGGATCTCAAAGACCTCAAAATCCAATAGCTTCAGAATCTCCCAAAATTGGCATCACTGGATAGAGCACAGTGACAGGATTTCGACGCAACTTGAATCATGTCAAAAGGAGGTCATACATGTGAGTTATGCTTGGTCAAACCTTTGGTCAAACTGAGTACCTGAGCCATCAGAGAGGTGGAAAAATTGATCATC
>VDFB02345283.1:0-10165 GCA_007258455.2 Sequoia sempervirens
TTGTCTTATGCTTACATACAGATGTAAATTTCTGAATATTGGTATACAATATAAAACTCAAATGCAAGATTTCCAAACCTCTATTTTTCCTGAAAGAATTATC
The DNA here is from genome assembly GCA_007258455.2 of Sequoia sempervirens. Lineage (NCBI taxonomy): Eukaryota > Viridiplantae > Streptophyta > Pinopsida > Cupressales > Cupressaceae > Sequoia > Sequoia sempervirens. The sequence continues at coordinate 104 of VDFB02345283.1, forward strand.
CTGTTTTTGTATATTATTGTTAACCAGAAACCTGTAGCAAATTGGGAACTCCACTTTCAAATAAGCTTGAATTTTGAAAATATAGAAATATATACATAAATCTGAGAACACTGTTTTATACAGAAAATTATTTCCTCTACTTATGTTCATACACTGAAAGTATCATGATATACATGCATTTTTACATTTGAAAAACCAAACTTGAACAAAACCTTCAAGAGAGTAGCTTGGAGTGAAAACAGGTTCCTTTACCAAATCAGAGAAAATTACTAAGAAAAGAGCAGATGATATTTAATACTGAAACTTACAACCTTTTTTCTTTTGTTCAAATGGAATTCAAAAGATGTTTTGAAACTCTCATTTGAAACCTAAGTATGCATGGAAATCAGTTTGAAAAGCAATCTTTGTATGAATGTGGATAAATGAAGAAAATTCTTTTAGAATCAATAGAATGCATGAAGCATGTATGGAAAATGCACAACTTTCTGTTCTTGCACTTTATTATACTGTATTTTGGTAACTTCCAGGACAGGATGCCGAAGGTGGATCCACAGAGACGGTAGTTTTACCTTTTCTGAAACTACCACTTGTTTATTTTATTTATGCTTGGCCAAGCACTTGTACCATTGAAATAGATGGATTTGTTTTAAAAGCCTAGAAATATATGTATTTGAGTCTCTGCCACCTCCTGTTGCAAGAAATATGTTTTCTCATATTAGAAATGCATATAAGCACCAGGCATGCATCGAGAGTTCCCTCCTATTTTATTGTGTCAGGTTGCTAGGCTCCTTATGCAGGGCCGGGGATTCCTTCGAGTTAGGAAGGAACCCGGGGAAGTCATGTACTTCGTGGTTGGGCGGAAAAGGCGTCTGAATCACACTCTTGGCCCCAGCTCGCAAGAAGACTGATGGTGTCACGGCGGTTGGAGGATCAGAGTTTTATTTGCTATTGATGTACTTGTGTATCATTCTAGAATGGCTCTTAAAGCCCCATTGTATATGTATATGTATTTGACATTCATTATTGAACTTTGAAATAGAAGTATTGCATGAAAGAATTCGATGTAACATTGATGCGTAAAATTAAGGTTTTATGATGTAACATTGAAAAGATGTTTTTATTGGAATTATTGAACTCTTTCGAGTATGGATGAATATATTTATGAAAATTCATTGATGTACTTTTTGCCTTGTGCATAATCTTGATAAATTATAATGTTATTATTATATACACGAAATGCAATTTATTCTCTCTTACATTGAGCTCATTTTGAAAGCTTTTATGAATGGTAATAATTACTTGTAAACCTTTTGAAACGGATGAACAATTCAAAATGCTTTTGCTTATCTCCCAAGCTACACTCTAAGTGTGGCTATGAATTTCTGAAGTTGGTATAAATGTTGAAGCGTTTCCAACCAAGGATGTTGCTAACTTGCTCTCTTGTGTTGATGGAAATTATGTGGTTATAGGTTGTCAGGTGGTGAAATTTTGGAGAACTATCATCCAAAAGATGATGGATGGACGAAGGTAAAAAGGAGAAAATAGAATCCTCAACATCACATGACTTTGAGGTCCTCCAAGAAAGGGGGAAATGTGGACTCTTAAGTATTGTTAATGTAGGAGGCATCAATAACTTTGTTTAATCTAGAATAGATTTGGTTTCTAATTATGGCATCAGAAATAATAGGAAGAGATTTGAATGGTCTAGTTTGATCATTGTTGAATAAATTAGTTGTAATTGTGAATTTGTGGGGATGAAATGCCTCCCTCAGTCTCACTTGGGTGCAAACCCATGCTAAATTCGCATCTAAGCTTGCATAACAAAACAAAAATGAAAATAGTATTATTATTGTTAATAATTTAAATATAATATAATTATATAATATTAAATCAAGTTAAAATAATATTTATTATTGATTAATAATTTAATATAATTAGCCGATAGGCTATATATAGAGTGGTTTCTGAAACACATCTCCTGACGATGAAACAATTTGAAACAACTGTTGGTTTACCGTTGAACGGCAAATGGTTTACAGATTTTTTATCGTCAGACGAAATCGGATCTTCCAAAAAAAAAAAATATTGGATTGACGCAACCGACATCAAAGTGAAAGAAGATATTTACTCCCAACTGATTTTTTTATTTAGACGGCAGCAAAAATCACGTCTCTTGTTCCATACAGCTCCAGCGTCAGCTCTTTGAATTCTTGCAGAGTAGCCTCCAGGATAACATAATGGGAATTGCAGAGGAAAGTGGTAATTTTGGTTTCTAGTACATGGCATGTTCAAGTTGGTTATTGTCTTCTGGAAATCTTGCTCTCTTGCTCTTTGCTCTTCTTGGCACACTGTAATTTGGAATTTTTCCTTGAAATTGCTTATGACCACTTGGGTTAAGTCCCAATTTTCTTTATTATGCTTGGGTTATGCTTTAAACAATATCAGCCCTTACATCGTCAAACATGGTATGGTATCATTTTTCCTCCATTTTGCAATTAAACCATAACCAAAAACAGAACACAAGATTTATGTAGGTAAAAGAATTTGTGTGTACCCTATTTTGCATTTATGGTGTCGTGGTGGAAAAAGAAGAAAAAAGAAAAAGTTAGGCAAACCATAACATCAGAGGTCTATCCAAAAACGCATATAAACATTACTGTTTTAAGGATATGACTTTCAAATTCAATTTCATCCTCGTATGAAAAACATGAGAGCAATTTTTGATTAAATGGTATACCTTGCAATCTGGAAGTACCTTGACTATTAATTCGTTGACATTAGCTTGCCCTTTTGATGAACTGCCACCCATGGTAGATAGGAAGCATCGATTCTTGTCCAGGAGGAGTCAATAGTTAGCAAAAACAGGGAGATAAAAGGTTAATTACTACAACAGAAAGGTAAAAATGTGGTGATGTAAAACCAAATTCTGCAATTATGCCAGCATCCACAGCTAGTGGAAAATGTAAAGAGTAGGTTTAAAACAAAAATCACAAACCTTTACCAGCATCCTTTACACTATGAAAAAAAGAGAGCTTTGGATCGAGCTCTAAACTCCCATCAACACATAATAGGATGTGCATTCGACATGGATATACCAAGTAGACATGTATGGACAGTGTGGAATCGTGAACAGGGCATCTCAAGCATTTACCAAGCCAAATTTTTTATCCTCCTCGCCGTTAGTTTTTTTCTTTTGCATGTAAAGATGTGCATTAATTTTTTCCTTTTGCATGTATTGGCAAGACACGTGGACTGTTTGCAAAAACGTGGCATGCGATAAAGTGGTTGCTTACCAGCACACTCTAAGCGTTGACCGCTTAGGTGGCTGGTGTGGGCCAGTTCCTTTCGCCGTCCACTTCCATTTAGACAGCCTTCGCCGTTAATTATTCGAAATTCAAACTGTTGCCGCTTGAAAGTACGGTTGATGCCTGTAAGCATTTCATATTCAACTTTATTGTACTTCATCTTTGTTTTGCATGCATCTCTACGCTTCTCAGCCATGGCAGAAAAATCCAGCCACTCAGAACAGGGCTTCCATGGAGATTTTGAGACGTACATATTTATTCTGCAGAAGGGCGCTTCATTGGCATCTGTTTATGCAAATGGTTGCTGCAATGGGGACAATGGGAGCTTCGGAACAGGGTATGAGCATCTATCGAACGATACTGAACTGGTAAACATGTATGCAAAACGTGGAAGCATAGAAAATGCACGTGAACTGTTTAACAGGATGCCTCAAAGAAATATGGTCTTGTGGAATGCCATGCTTGCAGGATATGCACAAAATGCGTTTGTTGAATAGGATTTAGAAACTTCAATCAAATTTAATTGGCAGGTGTAAAGCCAAACGCTTGCAATCTTTTCCAGCGTCCTATCTGCCTTTACCAAAATCAGAGCTTTGGAACGGGGCGTCCACATCCATGACAGTATAAAAAGGAAAGAGGAATTTTGTACTGCCCTGGTAGACGTGCATGCAAACGAGTAAACCCAGAATTTTAAATGGAAAAGCAAAAAATCTTTAACACAATTAGATAGTACTCTATTAGCAAAGATCCAAGTTCATTCGATTATTATTTTTTAAATGGTTAGAGTATATAAATTTAGATTGATATTTATTTTAGTGTTATATTATTTTGGATTTGATGATTTCAATGTATTATTTTAGTATATGATTTGATTATTTTGATGTATTTATTAATCTAAAATTTAGTTTATTAAAGTAATATGTCTTATTTTCCTCTTTAGAATCTTGTTGTTCCTGATTTGAATAGCTTATTCAACTTCAATAACAGTTTAAACTTGCAATTTGTCATTTTATTTTAAAATTCTAAGTTTCACATTTCAAATTTTGACATTCTTTAAATCTAACCATTACTCACTTAGAGAAGTGTCAAAATTTTAATTCCATATATCTAGGATGTGTATTTAAAAATATCATTATGAGACATTTGTACATTATGGAGAGTATCACTATAAAAATAATGTTTTGATAAAGCATTAAAAACATTTTTCTCCTAATTTGCATATGCATCATTCAATCACATCATAAATCAATGAAAAATCAACTTTATTCTATCAATTGCCATCCATTATCAAGCTAACACTTCAAGGTACAGTTTAGCACAAAATAACAATTGACTTACATTAGCAAGATTAACGTTTGATATAGTGATATTCATTTTCCTATTGATTTAAGGGCATATCCAGTTGGAATGTGAAATCGTACAAGTCATCAAATTTTATGAGTAAACTTCAACATGTGTGAGTAACATTCTAGTCCTATTTAGTGAGAGTAGTGTTGAGTTGAAGAACACATGGGTGATTTTAGTGTTTGTTTGAAACTCATACTATTTATTAATCATCTATAGTGGTAGATGGTTATGATTAAGTGTTCATGATCAAGTTAGGGAAAATTAAATTTAATTGTAAAACCAAGGGGAATTTATGGGAGGTGAGATGAATGGTTGATGTAATCTTGATTTGACACAAAGAGAGCCCCTTAAGCAAGTGATAGTTTTCAAACTATATGTCTCAATACTAGATATTTTTAGTCATGATTTTAAGGAAATCACTTTTCCTTCAAGAAAACAATCTCATATGTTCCACCATGAAAATATTTTGACCAATACTTGAATAAATTTATGTAGGCCATATAAAATTTAATTATCAAGGATCAATAATCAATTTTACTTTGTAACAATAACCAATAGAACTTTTCCTACAATCCTATATGGAAGGGGCCCCACCACAAAAAGTCATGGCTATGAACTAGCCAATGGTGCATCTATAAGAGCTTAGAAGCTTTGATAACACCTATATAGTAAAATAGGTTATAATATTATCTTCAATTTATCATCACCCATTAGGCATGCTAACTCAATAAGGCATAAGATAGAGGACAAATTGTAGCTGATATGTAATACTATCAACCAATAAAACAATGTTATTTTGACATTCTCTATGGAGCCTTATATGAGTACACATAACATTAGATCATGTTTTCAACAAATAATTGGTGCATCACTTGGAGGAAAAATCCCAAACAATCCTTGTGGGTTGCAAGAGTATGTAATGTGGTAATTAGATATAATCATTTCTAACATATATACATACTTGAGAAAATAAAATTGGAGTTCATCAAATGATGCATGAGGGCCTTGAAAAATTCCATGGGGTTGCTCAGGATTAATGTGAACTATAGGATGAAGTGAATATTAGAGGACTGATTCACTCTAGGGCTATTAATATCATTTTGATAATGATTACAAATATGCAAGCCATTGGATCAAAACAAGATCAATGACCACCAATCTCTTTATCAAATTTATACTACATAATCACAAAAAACATCAAAAGAGAACTTATAAAATACAAAATATCATCATAGGGGCATACCATCTTCCAATTTGTTGCTAAACAAGTAAACAAAAGAATATTAATTGAAACTTGAGTAGTATTAGGGGCTCAACCAACATTTTTCTAAGGGAATAAATATACAAAGGGTCTAGTGTATTCTAAGAAATGAGCTCATGAAGAAGCTCTTCAAACCTAAACACAACATAGGGTTTACTCTTTAATAATGAGGCTTTGATGGGTTCCCTAAACTTTTAATTTATGTATTAATTATTGATATCTTATCTTAGTCTTAAATTAAGAAACAATATGAAGGATGTAAGTCAATTCTTTGACTATGTGACATTACACACTACACACACATGAACACAATGGCATTACATTGGAATCCTAGGTCACTAGTGATATGAATTCTCTTCACAAATATGCAACTAGCATTAAAAAATCATAATTAAATAATTGAAAAAAACTATTAATCCTTCCAAGGGATGACACAAATCTAATCAAATTTTAAATTTATAAAATTCTAAGCATTAATTAAAAAAATAATCTAAGTTCATTGGTATGGAATCTTGAATTAAATTTTGGTTCTTACTATTCATGTTTTTAGTACTATTATCATGAGTGTGCCTTACCTTGCATATGGGTTAGTCTAAAAATAATGATTTAAAGTTATACTAAGCAATTTTAGAATCAAAACCTTAATCAACATCATGCCTACTCTAAATTATTTATGTTATAATATATATTTATAAAATACATGATATAGTTAATACAAGAATTTATCATAATCCATTGGCCATAAAATTAAAATTAATTCAGTTTATGGTATTTAGGGTCATAATTCACAAGGCTCTAAGAATTATATCCTAATACTAGTTTAGATAAAAATAAAATATGAAAAAAATCAGGGCATTACATTTTTCCCCCTCTTAGGGAGTTCACTCTTAAAGTTGGAATTTAAAAGTAACAATGGGTATAGAAATTACATGTATTGGGTTTATTCACATGTTTTCCAAATTAGCCCTATTATAGTCCCATAGCACTAACCAGGTACAATACTATGATGGGTGATCACAATAGTGGTTTACAATTTTTGGCCATGGACATAAATTTTTATTTTTAACTAAATCTTCACATTGAGGCACCTATAGTGGCTAAGCCAGTGAGAGTTTGAAGATGATGCAAACTAGAGTCTCATCAAATTTGTCTATAGATTCTAAAAATATTTTTTCAAATTTTTTAGAATTAGATTGCACTTCTTTTTCCATCTCCCACAAAAACTAGTTTTTTTCAGAAAACAACATTTTTAAAAAGTGACACACACCATATAACGCATAACTTTTTTTCCATGAAGGATAAAATTCCAATTCTTTCAAATTTACATTTGTGACTCTGATATCTAGTGCTTACACTTGGTTAGATAGTTTTTTATTAAATATTTTTTCTTTAATCAAGTTTCGAAGTCAAACCAATGACAGATGGGACATAGCACAACCCATTATAGCAGCGTAACTTTTTTTGTATATACTTGAAATTCTTTTTTTTTTTGTTGGATCAAGGACTTTAATATCTGGTGCACTCATATTTTCTTTTCTTTTTGATAATGCTATTTTTTCCACATGTCTGAGAACAAAGACCTTCATTTTCGATAAGAAAAACCTATGTTTAATAAAACTAAAATTTCATCATAATAAAACCAAAACATATTAAAATTATATTCATTGGATAGCTCGTTTTGAGGACTACCTAAATCCAATTGGGTTTGTGAATATTTCCCCATTTTCATCCTCAGCGAGCTTGAAAATTTAGAGTTTTTGTGTGAACAAATTAAAAAATTAGGGAAAAGGGTTAAGCTAGAGCGAGGAGTTCTAGCAAACCCCTTTAATATGAACTTTTCTTTATTTTTTGGAAATGTGGGCCCAATAATTGATGGGTTGGTCGAACCCTAGTTCGGTCAAACCCCTTTATGGTTCGGTCAAACTTGTAGGTTCATTCGAACCCTTAAAACTAATTTTTTTGCCATGGGGCTAGTTTTTCTCAGTTTTCCTTCCTCCATCAAATTGTAAACCACTATTGTGGCTTCACCCTAGTTTCAAAGACAAACTAAGTGTCAATCCAATATTGTGTTGGTTCTACCTAAAACTTGATATCTACATCCATTTGCAAGAAACATTTGTTAATCACATGATTTAGGTTAGGAAGATACTTTTGCAACCTACACACATAGAAAGAATCATGTAGTCCACATAAGTGTGATAGTACAACAATTGTGTAGGTCACAAGTCTTATTAGAATTTTGAAGGGGCTATGTAATTATTATTTTAATATTCCCTTTTAAGTTGTGCTCTCATAAATACTTTATCTCCAATGTTAAAAGTGATATGTTTGTTGTTTTAGTTTGTGCATATATGAGAAACAAGATTAAAATGCAACAAATAGGAACCTTTATAGCTTTCCTCTATATATATCTTTGTTTGATCTTGATAAAGAGGATGAAGCACCCAAAAACTTGAGAAATCTTCAATGATTTCCCAAGGATTATGTTGATGCGCTCTTAGATAAGTTGATGGTATATGGTTTCTCTTGAGTTTGACAACATGACTTTGGAATGGAGTGGTTTTATTTAAATGGATTGAGGATGGTTTCATTTATAGAATTTGAGGATGGAGGATCAAGGTTAGGATTTGATTTGATGATCAAAGGCTAGGAATATTTGAGATATTAGGGTGAATGAAAAATTTCCAAATTGAACCATGTGATTGGTGCACTTATAGAGGAAGAGGATAAAATAGATTTGAATGGATAATATTGGTTTGACTAGATCTAAGGGATGATATTTAGTCCTCTCATACACGTGTGAGAAAGACTATGGGGAAGAGAGCTTATGGTAAGTGTTCTCTCACACATGTGTGAAGACACATAGGAAAGATATATTTTGATAAGTGTACTCTTGCACATGCTTGAGAACACATAGAGAAGAGGTATTGTGACAAGTTTACTCTTAAACATGTGTGAGAACACATAGGGAAGTGGAATATAATATTTTACTCCTCTCACATATGTTAGAGATCACATGGGGATAAGGTATGGAGACATGCAACTTCTCTCAAATGTGAGAGAGATCACATGGGGAAGAGAGACATGACAAGTGTCCTATCACACATGTGTAATATACCACATGTTTAATGTGGAGGGTTGGGATTATCAAGAACAAATGAATGGATAGGAGTTTATTATAAGATTTTAGGGATCAATGGGATTCAATGTGATTAATTAAATTAAATGAGTTCATAAATATAGAGCAATCAATTATCTTTTAAATATTTTGATTTTATTTTGGAACCAATGTGGAATAAGTGTCTTCAAATAAGGTGGCATTGGGCATGTTGAAATTTTATTTATTATTCTTCTTTGGAGCATAAAGATGAAATATTCCTTGCTTTAACATGTATGGAGGAATTAAATTATCTTTCTCTTTCTTTATTAGTAGAGAACAAGGAACCTTATGAGTTATCTTTTGTGCTTTGGAGCATTAGAAGGAAATAAAGAGGACTTCATATGCTCCTTATTTTTCCTCTTTATTTACTTTTTATTGGCTCTTTGTCCTAGATTGTTTTGGTATAATTAATAAATTCTATCATTTTGTCCACAAGAAATAACTATTTGATGTTCCTTACTCTTATAGTCATAAATATGTCATTGAGACTAGGGTGTGTGCAAGAAGTTGAGTCCACTTTTTGGCCAAAAGTGGAAGTGTTTTCCCTGATTTTCAGTATTTGACACATTTGACCTTAAAATTTGAAGCACTTAGAGATGAAATCTTTTAAAAAGTCACTAATCATAAGAGGAAATGCTTAGTACTCGGAGTCTAGTTTCCAAATATGTAATTTATTTCAATACCCAGATTGTAAAAATTGAGTTTCAATAGGCATTTCTAAAAACCACTGTTTAAAAGTCACTTTTTATACCATACCATGCACGTATACGACATCCATATTTTGACCTAAATTATCATATTTTTCTAAATCCTTTTGGGAAAAGATTTGTGACTCACTAAAGCTTGCTTTTAATATTTTTGTATAATTTTTTATTGATTTTTTTTTTTTTTATTAAATATTTATTAGGCATATGTGTCATTTTGAAAAATCGTCGTGTATGACATGCATAAGATGACCTAAACTTATCATTTTTTTTTATTTTTTATTT
>VDFB02345284.1:0-19155 GCA_007258455.2 Sequoia sempervirens
GTGAGCCTTATATATTTAGTTGTGAAACTACTTTATATTATGAGTTAATCCTCACTGTGGTTTTTCCCTTATTAGGTTTTCCACGTAAAAATATGTTCATTGTGTTGATTTTACTTTATATTATTTGTATTTCATGTTCACACTCAATAACAAAATAGTGTGGTTATGGAATTGATAAGTGTTAAAGTTTAAGTTTGCATTTTGTGACAACTGATTCACCCCTCTCTTAGTTGTCCTACACTTGTTAACACCATATCACTCACCCTTTCATCTTTCATCTCATCATTGGTCCTAAATTCCTTAGAGGTCAACAAGGTAAAAACACAAGAAAAACATGGAATATAAACTTGATTCACACATGATCAGTGATCTAAGTCAAACAAACTATCAAAGCCTTACAATAACAATTGGTTATCAAAACTCACATTTATACAATCCATACATGGCTTTATTATCTCCTACAAACTTCAATGATACAACAGATGTGAGCATTCCCAATCTAAATTTTGGAACACCTTTCCCTATGGTAGATTTAAACCAAAGTCAAAGCCTACAAATCTATCAACCAAACAATCAATGCATGATTCTTCATCAAAACAACATTATCCCATAAAATCAATACATTTGAAATATGAATATACCAAGTACAAGCTTACCAAACATGAACATATCAAATCCACACTTGGTGAACTATGGGATAGATATCTTACAAATCAAACCAATGTTGTTCAAAGTCAAAACAATATGTCAACAACTCAATGTATTGATCCAAGTCAAGGTAACACTGGATGCAAAATCAAGGTTACCTAAATCAAAGCAATGTGATTCCCAACCACAACAATGTTCACTTTACACCTATAATGAAAAATATAAATATCATCCCAAATCTAGACATTGTCCAAAATAAATTTGTGCATGATCCCATACATATACCACAAGTGTATATTCCAAATATGCTTGACCAAAACCAAATCAACTATATCAAGTGTGTCAAAATCAAAATCAAGATGAAATTCTATGACAACAAATTGCTTCACTTACCAAAATAGTTGATTCATTGTGCCAAGAGACATCTCCACCCCAAAATCTACATACTCCCCCTTGGGTTAAACCATGTCATCAAAACATTGAGCTATCTCCACAACCTCATTAATAAGAATATCCCCAATGTCAAGAGGTTGGATATCAAGATCAACAACATCAACAACGAGACCAATCACCACATCTCCAAAATCAATAACCACAAGGTCAATTTTAAAAAGTACAAATCTCACAAGGTAACAAACATGAATACACTCCTTTGGGAGAGCCAATTAAATCAACATTAAAAAAGCTAATTAATGCAAAACTCATCACTCTTCCAAAAGTAAGTGCTTTCAACTCTATCATAAACTTTCCTTGGAATAAGGGTAGATATTATTATGAGCATCATAGAGAAAATCATCATAAAACATCAAATTGTATTCAACTCAAAAATCTCATCCAAGACCTTCTTGATCAAGGACAAATAATTGTTGAGGATTGATGTCACTTTCAAATTATTTTTTGGAGTGCCCATATTAAACACTAAAATTTTTGGTTTCATCTTAAACCCTTGTTGCATTTGGATGTAGGTTTGTTATCTGAGGGTTTAAGGTTTTTCTCATTATAAATGCTTATAACATTCTATTTGGTCATTGACTACATATTTCCCTTTGTCGATCATTCAAAAAAAAACTCTTATGTCTATCAATGTCATCAAGTGACCGGTCCCTCTCACCTAAGTCTGAATTTCCTATCTTATAAGGTTAAGTAGAGGATATTTTAGCCTTTACATCCTTTGCATTTTGAGACTTAGAAGTTCTTGAGCCCATTTTCTCATGTCATTTAAGGATTCCCTTCATTAGAACAACTTAAATGCACATGCTTAAAGTTTTTAGTTAAGTCGTGACGGTCATCATACTTTATCTCTCATCGTTGATTTCTTCAAAAGTGCATGTTTTGAATTAGCGACGAGTGATGAAGTGATATTCCTATGCTATCACTCATTGCAAATAGCTGCTAGGGCCCTTAAATCAAATGCACGATGAGCAATGTTCTTGGTATTGTTGAAGGATCACTCATTGCTAATGGCTTTCCAGATTTCAAAGTAGTAATAGCAATGAGTGATGCCCTAACCTTATGTTCTTCTATTCTTATTGCTCATTGTGGATGGTCATAAGATGATAAATTTAGGATCAGTGATGAGTAGCATGATGAAATTTCATTTACATCACATGATCGTAGATCTATTTTAAATGCTAATTTTGACATTAGCAATCTGTGATGCACATTGTAAAATTTGTAAATCCTCCCATTGCTAATTTCTTGCAGATTGTATGAGGAGAATTAGCGATGATCTAAGGTATTCTTTGAATTGTTTCATTCACTCATATGATAAGATCTTATGTGCGATTTATTTTGTACCATTGATTTCCATGTAGGTGTACGTGTCTAAATATGATGCCTTCACTGCATCTCCCATCACTAATAGGAGCCTAGGCATGAAGTTAGATTAGCGATGTGCGATGGAAGGATGGACATGATCAAAGGATAGGTCGCAGATCCAAGGGCTGAGATTCATCACAGGGATGTTTACATCACTGATAATGAAAATAAAGGATGAGATTCATCCATGATAGGCAATGACCATTGATGGAACAAGCAACATGGTAGGATCCTGAGGATTTCACATAAAGCAAAAGGAAAGTGGCAAAAGGATTGGAGAACCATTGATGAAGTTTTAAAAAAGAATGATCCAACAGACTAAACATCATTGCATGAATATTTTCATCACTGGTTGCACCCTAAAATTTAGGGAAGATCAACGATGAGCAATGAAGCAGATAAGGACATATTTTCTCTAGAAAACAAACTCGTCTTATGTACTTTGCCGATATTAATAAAAAAGCAAAGATTAGGTTGGTGATACATGCTAATTGTTAGATCACATATAATTTATCAAGATTGAAGAAGAATGTGGCAACATTTTAGATAACATCATTGATTTCTAGGAGCAAGTTGCTAATGGTAAAAAAATGATGCTCATGGCCATCTTATATGAAATTTTAATTGTTCTAAGATCAACAACCCAAATTAAAAGTTGAATTGTTAAGTTATCAATTCACTTGCACAAGGAAATCTTGAATCATTAATTATGCATGCTCCAATTGTCTATTTAATGTAGGTTGATTGATGTTCATTTTCACCATCTTTCCAGTTTGCAGTGTATGTAAGGTGAAGTGTGAAGAGGAGTGAGAGGCTGTTTGTCTTGAGTTGAATATTTTTGTTCTGGGTAGGTTGGTTTCAAATTGGGTTCTCTATTTTGGTTATAAATTTCTCTGATAGGTTGGTTACAATTGTCTGGGTTGTAAGTGTGTCTCCCTGTAGCTCTACTTTAAATTGTTAATTATTGTTTGCTTTAGAAATGGGGAAAACTAGTGTAGCAATTCAGCCTATTAGAAGGTCTAGCCAACTCAATTTCTCTGAGTATCATGAGGGCATAACTGTGTAGGAAGCCCAAGCTTCTTCTAAGGTTGTGAAAGGTAAAATGAGGGCTAGAGGTCATAAGAAGAAATCAATTGTGTAGAGTACATACAGTTTGAGAAACAAGACCCTTCCAAGAGAAGTGGTCAAGTTCAAAGGCAAGGAGCTGGATCACCCAGTGAAGAAGGCTAGGAAAAAAGGTAAAGATCATAAGGCCTGCATGGGAAAACACAATTCTCCGATTGTGCTTTCTAATATTCCTTCAGATGCAGAAGGTGATACTGACTCAAAATATGGCCAATACCTCCTTTCTCTGGTGCCATATGGGAGCTCCGATGATGATGTGGTGATGTTCCCTCCAATTTCAACGAGGACAAGGAGTGGTTAGGCATTTTCTGATGTTGGCGACTCTAAATAGGGTCACCTCCTTGTTTTTTTTTTATGACACCATGGTCTTTGCATAGGAGCTATTTTTTTTCATGTGTCCATGGTTTGTATTTCTCTTCCATGCTGATGTGGAAATCCTCTAGTTGATATGGAATCTTTTTTGTTTCAACAATGAACATGGTGATAGTGACTAATGGTATCCTACACATGTTTTTTTCCTTTTTTCCTCCCTTGTTCCCAAATGATTGCTTAAGAAACCTCCTAGGGAGTTCTTTGAGGATTCTATTGAAATTAGGTTTTGAAATGAACTGAAATGAAGAATGAAATTTTAATTCAATTGGGTGCTTGTTTCTCCCTTGTTTATAAAGGGGATTTCATGGTTGAAAAAGAAAGAATTCAGAATTTTGAGTCCAAAATAGGCCAGAAATGAATGCCATGCTCTCAGAGAAAATAGAATATAAATAGGTACTTTAATAGATATATCAGAGGAAAATCTAGGGTGAAAGTTATACTCTATACCGATCTTAAATATGGCTTTACAAAGAAATATCAGAAACGAAGAAGAATGTTAGTTCTAGAATGTTGCTCTCCTATGTATTTTCTTTCAAGTTATGAATGAAGTTATTAATTGTGATGTCATTTGTCTTTTGTCATTTGCACCGAGTGAATGGGCTTGTTTTATGCTTTAGTTCAAAGAGTTGATTAAATGCTAAAATAAGGCCACTAGTTTGTGAGAAAATAATATAGGATTTAGTAAGGAAGCAATAGTTTGAAACATAGCGAGTTAGATGTTACAAGGTGGAATTCTAATAGTTCACTAATTTCTAACATTCAATTAGAATTTTATTACCGATTGACTACAAGTTATGACTCCGCTTCTCCCTTAGATAAGGCACTGATTATTTTACTAGTTTATCTTAAGGCTAGTTGAGCTAGTAATGAATTTGGTCTAGGATTTGAGATGAAGACAGATTCATAAAATACTCTAAATTACACTACCCCAACTTTAAGTGTATGAACACATTCCCTGAAATGAATAACACTTTCACCTAAGGTTTGCCAGCCTTTGATGAGGTGAGTTTCTTGAGGTAGTGCATTTGTGTGAGGAAATGCTCTTGACCTAATGAGATATTATGAGCATGCATAGGATTACCCTCCTAGGTCTCACAAAGCTCGAAGAGAAGAAGTGAAGTACTAAATACTTTACTTAAGTGTTGGCCAATCCTCAACCTTGCTGATGACTAAGTTGTGGAAAATTCATAGGTAGGGACTGAGATTAAGTTTGGTTCTCAAAACATAACCAACAAGGACAATGATCAAGATTCAACCACTAATAATAGTAGTGGAAGTCTCTCCACCACAATTGTTGAAAACAATAATCAACATCTATCCATTGATGAGCGCTTTGAAGATGTTTCTACCTCATCCAATGATCAAATAAACATACACCAAGGGTCACTTTTTAATTGTGATCAAAACCCCTCGATAATATCCAACAATTATCTATTTCAAGGAGTGTTAACATTCTTTGATCCTATTGACATAATCCAAGACCCATCCACCAATGATTATGTTGACATTGTCTTTACATCACCTAATGAGTTAGAGGGAATATCTCAAGAATTTATTCCAAAGCATGATCATCATCTTTCACCAAAGTCTGGAAATGGTCCTTTCAAAGAAATATTGACATCCTTTGACCTCATGGTTGTAGATAACGAAGGAATCCTCAACTCAACACTTGATCCAATTTAACTCAAAGATCAAGAGGATATTGATCCACTTCCCATGTCTAATGAAGACATCCAAGAACCCTTTATAATCAATTCATCCCTTGAAATTGAACCATGTCAAGAACTTGATCCAAAGCATGTCGAAAGAAATTCCAAAATTAATCAAAATCAAGAATTTGTATCTCCAAGATGCTACAATGATCTAATGGGAACTCTCCAAACTATACAAGATGTTGCAAATGATGATCATATCCATATAGCTTATAATCCATCTACCCATGAGATGCTTTCTTTGGATGGACACGTAGATGATCTTCATTCAGAACAAGATTCCTTTACTCTTGACATTATTACGCAAGAATATGAGGTTATTTATTCCTGCAATTAGGCTGAGTTATCAACCTCAAGATCAGATGTATCCCAAATTCACATTGAGGACATCATATATGAAGATATCTAGCATTATCCACTCAAGGAAATAGGTTAGACCAAACAAGATATTTTGAAGACAATAGAGCAACAAATTGAAATAACTTCATTTGTAGTGGTCATTTATCAAATAATACTTACTAAATATGACATATTGAAATAGGTAGAATCAAAGCATGAAGGTGCTACTACCATCATACTGGGGGAAACTCTATCTCAAGAAAACATCAACATAGGGAGCACAAAGAATCATTATAATGAAACCAATGCCAATACTACAACTCACCACATCACAAATCTTCATCCACCCATCACCCCATCCAAAAATTAGGACCAACATCAAAATTAGAATGTGAATCAGAGAAAGAAGAACATCATCAAAGAAAAGAAGCATAATGGAAAAATCAAATACACATGGATACCAAAGAATACAAAGATAGATCATCCATACCAAACTCCATCAGTCAAAGAAACTATGGGGAAAAATTTAAAAAGGGAAATGTATCCATCAAAGACATCCACAAATGTAAAATCAAGATCCCAAAGAGACATACAAATTATATCAAGAAGTTGGTCCTAATTCCATGTACACTTCTTTATCCACCCATCATTTCTCATCTTCCCAAGTTTGGAGAGTCAAAGGTTCCAAACTATCAACCAATCCATCTTTTATTCCTAAAACTCCTCCATCCATGATATCCAATTCTCACATTAACCATGTATTGTCATACACCCATCATGATAATGATTTAGAAGGAATTCTTTTGCGATGTGCAGACAAAGAAAAAGTTAACTTTGGTATCCACAAAGTAGATCAGGAAACTCAAAAGTTGTATTCAAGTGCACGTATCTTAGTAAAGCAACTTCTTCAAGCAAGATATTGATGGAACATTATGACAAAAGCATCTACATCGACACCACCAGGTGTTTAGGAATGAACTTAAAATATTTCACAAAAAAACAAAAAAACCAAAAAAAAATAAAATCATGAAAACAGTAAAGGTAAAAAAAAATCGTCCTCCAGTGAAAACCACTATGGTGGCACTTTGGATAGGTACCATGATGAAAACCTAGAAAATAGGTGTCATGTGTAGAATCAAGTATCTATTTGCACTTAATCAGGTGGAAGAATCTTATCTCATCCATAATAAACTTTAGCATTCCCTCCATCTTATCCATAATAAATCCATTCATCCATGAATCATTTATCCATCCATTTTCATCCATCTACATCATCTTCCAAATTATCTTGATCTTCACAAAGTTTAGAGAACACTTTACACTTGCCTATGGTAAACATGTTGACATGGGTCATTATCATTGATCTATCCTATCCAACACTATCTAAGAAATGAGGCATTATCCAAATAAGCATTCTTTATTCGAACACCTTATCTTCTCACAAGATAATCCATATCCATCCATCCATCCATACATCCATCCAAGCATCCAACCATGGCATTCCATACATTGCTAGGCATTAGGGGGGAAATATTTACATCTTACTTTGGGAATAAATCTTGATCTATATCTTTCAACTTATGTGGTGATCTAAACAGTGACAAACATGAAATCAAATTGGTCAAAGCAGTTGTGAAAATCACAAACCCATGACATATTTTGATGAGAAGATATTCCTTATCAAGCTTTATCTTTCATTGAACATCAATCCAAACAATCAATATCAGTTACATCTAATTTATGCTTCAACATCAAAACAAATCATTCAAAAAAAATTTGTTCCGAACTGAGCTTCACAATCTGGAACAAGAAAATCCAATTAATACATCATCATCTTGGGATATCCTTCCTAGTCTCCGTGTTGCTTAAACACTATCCTTGCATTGTTGTGTATTTTCAGAAATGTTATCATCATTAATCCATCAATCTGATCAATCAACCCTAGCTTGGTTTTCAACAAAATCCCAAAATAGACCATTGATATTGTTACACATATCCATATCCAAGTCATCAAAATGATGTGAAAAATCCAAAAAAATTCAAAACATATCAAAACCCCAAAACAGTTCAAAAAATTAAAAAAATTCAAAAACATGGTATACGAACTACGTCATCTCTGAACTTAAACATAGGTAAGGCTAATATTTGATCAGCCCCCGAGACACAAAAACACAAAAAAATATAAATAACCCAAAAAATCCAAAAAACAACTTCATAACATTTCGAAAACATAAAAAAATCCAAATATTTGAAAAAATCCATCTGTCTCATTTCGCTTCACCCACGATAATCAATCATCCATAATAAATCAATCATCACCTTCTTCTTTTGGAAAACAAACCAAAACAACCACAACAATCAGCACAAGTAAACTTCAAACGTAAAATCAAAATTGAAACAAAAAACTTTTAAACACAAAATCATACTCTTGATCTTTTTAGAAAACATGTCAATTAAACCTTATATCAATGGCCTTTCCAATAACCTATCAACTTTCCACCATCCACTAACATGTTTGAGGGTGCATCCTTCCTAAAATGGTCTTTATCTTTGGAAATTGCTTTGGATACTTATCTTAAACAAAAAACACCACTTTGGCTAGAGAGGTAAGTGCACCAAGATGGTTCCCAAAAAGGGGGCTTAAGTGGCTAGTTTTTTTCTAAAATCAAGAAATACTGACCTTGGACATGAAATTGAGGATAGTTACACTCAAAATTTTGAGATGGAACACAAACAAGGATCAAAGTGCTCCGAGTCTACTTTCTAAACTACTAATTTATTTTGAAAATGGTTGAGATTAAGGGGTTCAAAAGAGGGACGTACACAAATTGGTGCTATTTTTGTCAGAAAAACATAACATAGCAACTCTTGTACGACTTGAGCCACAGTGAACTTTTGTAGTATTTTTAAAATTGCTATAGTCAGAAGTTAGCTAACAGCCTCTAGTTGATGCACAATTTTTTTTATAATTTTTTAATGAATATTTGATTTTTTACTAATTTTCTAAGTGGGAACTTCCTAAAAAGAAGAATTTTGGCTATGCTCCACGAAACAGCACTCACAAAAGGATATGAATATCCTTAATTGAAACTTTTCAAATTGGACATTAGGCAATTGACTAATATCTTTTTGCGGACGTTCATTTACTTGTCAAACCAGGGGACGTAGACTTTAAATGGTGCAGCAAAATATATGCACTAGGAATTTGTTTTAGTCAAATCTTAGCAAAAATACATACTGGAAAGAAATTCTATCTAAGCTACAGAATGGTAATGCAGAATTCTTTAACTCAACTATGCTTGATTAAAAGAGAAACTGTAACAGCTACGACTGAAGCACAAACCACCATGAAGCCCGGCCTTATCTTTGAGGCGATCCGCGAGGATGGACTCCTCTATCTTTACTTGAGGGCTTGATGTAAAGGCCCGAGTTTGTAAAAACTTCAAAGATGAAAGCTAGCTGGATATCGTGAGAAAAGAACATCTAACTAATTAACTTCCTGAGGATACTTACTAAGTGGGCCCCTTAGCAAGCATCGCGATTACATAGATCTTGAACTTCGAACTTCATCGATCTTTATTCATGAAAATAGGGGAATGAAATACATTGTCTTGTTGGTGTGAAAACTAACAACAAACTCTGCTTCTGGTCAAACAGATTCTATCTTTCATTATCATACTGATTCTTACATGATCTCTGCTACTCTGTTTCTATCTTACCTAAAAATCATCTATTACTCATTCTATTTCTCTTCTATCACTCTCTCACGCAGGAGGAGTATCTTATTCTTAAAATAAAAGAACAACTAACTAACCAACTTCATCAAAGAAAGACGTGGAAGTAAAGTATATCCCTGAATCAAGGAACAAACTTCATAAATGAATTTATGTGTTCAACCCGATTCAGAGAGAATCTAGCGCTCCACTCTCTCCAGATTGACTTTTCATTAAAAATATTTCCAAATCGGTTTCGATCAAAGAGTCTTTGGCGGAGCTTCCTCAAAGTAGAGTGTAGGAAATGGAAATTTCTTGCAAAAGTAGATCAGTGGCAGCTTGACTTCGATCATTCTTCAACAACACATGAAACAAAAGGTAGCAGAATCGCCAAGAAGAGGCATATGGTACATACGATATCTATTCATTAATCACACATTTCAAATCTACTTCATTTAAAAGCGATTATCGATATACCGACCATTTCGAGAGTCAGCGGGGCAATAAATTACCCGAAATCCAAAGTCAACACAATGAGGGTACGAAGGGAATATAAAGGTGTCTTTACTTCTGAGGATATCCCATAAAATGTTTCATCAAAGTTTTAGCGGTATTGAAATAACAAAATGGAATCATTTTAAAAGTTTATCATATCATCAAATTATGAGGCATATTTTAGGCTCATCGCCTTCACCAGCCCAATGCTGGTCCTCCGGCATTAACTCACGTGATTTCTCTAAAGTCAGTAGTGGCTGCATGACTTTGGAATGGATGTCCAAACCTGTAATAGAATCCTCTGAAATCCCGACACCTTTCATATATGCGGTCTTCTAATTCACTGTTAAGATTTGTAGCCTGATGAGAATACAGGGGCCACATTAGCACAAGGGGTCTGAATGTCAGTGGCAGCCACAATTCAAATCTTGTTTGGAGTCCCAATTGAATATATCTGCTGGTTCATTTGAGTGCAGCTATAAAGTTGAGGGGACCATGTGGTTCTAACTTTCTTAACCCAACAGTCAATTTTTCCCATCTTTTCTCAGTTCTGGTATATGCTAATCTCCAAAATGAATATTGTTGTGCCTGGAATTCATCATATACTTGCTTTCTGATGTCAAATATTTTTGCTCTTGCTGAAACATTATTAATACCATATGTCAATGCAAACCAATCTTTCAGCATTGCATGTGGGTTTGAACTTTGAGAGCGTAATGGGACAGACTCTATTTTCTCAATTTCCTCATACGTTTCCCACTGTCTGCCATAATTCACCTCATTTGCTGCCCATGACATGAATGCTCTCAAATGAATATCACCAATGTATGGAAGAGGATTCCATTCTATTTCAAGTGGTATTAAAAATCCATGCAAATAGAATTCACACAGAGAATTCCTTAACCAGTTAGGGGCTGCTTGATATGCTTCATAAAACTCTTTGGCAGAATGAATTATGGGGTCTTGGTTTCTAGAAATTCTCATCAATTGAAACCATAAAAACTGTTCTTTGAGGCACAGAGCATAAACTCTGGGTGGCGGTCTGCATTCCATAATTTGACCAGTTACCTTTAGCATTTCGTCCATTTTTTCTTTCAATTCAGCAATTTCCTGTTTCTGATTTTTAATTTTCTTTTTCAATTTCTTCTTTTCTATTTGCCACAGACTTTGTTGCATATCAGTCTGGGCAATGTGTCGAAAAGTCACAGTTTGCAGTGTAACTATTTCCCAATTATTTTTAACAAATTCTAGAAATTCAATTAAAAAGGTCCTCCTATACACAACAATGGCTTTACACATTGCAGGATGAAATATAACTTCATTAGGCACATTTAGTTGTTCAGCCTGTTCTTGTTCTTGCTGCAGGATAAATTCTTCTTGTTGTTGCGGTGAAGAAGTCTGAGCTTCCTCCGAGAATTGCATAGCAGCATTAACCAGATCATCAAGACTTGGCAACTCATGCCCATTATGCCCTGCTTCTTTTGTCTCTACTTGTTCCTCTTCAGGAACGACCAAACTCTGAGCAGCATTCTCAGATTCAACAGATCCTTCTGAAATTACAATCACCTCAGGTTGCGGTGAAACAAGGGAGGCCCTAAATTGTTTCCTTGTGGAAACCCTTCTTGGTATTGATGTGGCTGCAGGGGGTGTTCCGGTAGCTTTTCTTTTTCTTGTTTGTTCAGGGGGCTCTACCCTACCAGAGGATGATGGTGAACTGGTAATATCAACAGCTGTTGCTGTAGGAGAATCTGCTGCAGGGGAAGGTGCTACAGGAGAGGAGCATTGCCTTTTCTGAGAACGAGGGTCAGATTCTGGGGACCCTTCTACCTTTGATTTTCCTTTCTCCCTCCTAGCGGCAGACCTAGTTTGTACCCTAGTAGAGGATTCAGCTGTGACAGCTATAGGATCGGGTGCTACAGGAGTAGATGACCCTTGCCCTGTTCCACTAGTAGATGCAATTTCTTTCTTCTTTCTTTGAGGCCATGGGGTAATTACTCTAGGGGGTTGTGGAGGTTGTAAACTCTTTTGGGCAACAAATTGTTGCCAGGAGAGAGGTGAAACGTCTCTCAAAGAGCGCTCAATAAGCAATTTAATAAGGCCATGATGAGTGACAGAGTTATCTTTCCCCTGTTGAGTTCCATGGGCACTTTGCTCTAAAAACTTTAACAAGAAATTCGGAACATTCACAGCCAACCCATGCCTTATATGGCTTAATAATTTAAAATGATGCGAATGCAGATAAGAAAAATGGCCTTCACAGGTTAAATACCTCATTATATAAGTGGCATACTCTGAATATGGAAGAGGTAGTGACACTCGCTTGCATCCTTGCTTGGAGATGTCCAGCAGTCCATCAGCAGGCATCGAAAATTCAGCCCTTGCAAGCTACTTGAGGATCACGAAGAAGTTTTCTCCAAGCGGTGGGATCAAGTTACCTCAACCAATTCTTTCTTAGGTTGCAACAATTTGTTGAATTATCACGGTGGCTTCGCCGGAAAGTGTTCTCAAAATTACATTAAGCAACCTCCTCATCAAAATCATTTCGAGAAAATAATTTAACCATCCACGAGGCTAAATGCTTGCAGAACATGCGGGTTTTGCAACAACAATTCATGAACTCTGAGGCTTACGTCGTGCCAATGACCACCATGTCTGCGATTTTTCTAGGCCGAACTCAATTTCTTCGAAGATTCAAATTCTTTATTTCCTTTTCTACTACGGTTTTCTCTGTCGGGCATACATTTCTTTCTTTTTCCAAAATGAACTTTCTTAGACAAAGCCGATCTTAATCATAGTTTACCGAAAAAGATTCATTAAAGAAGATCATGCAATCCGCGTTTGGAAAGTACAGTATATTAAAGAAAGATTATTTTGCAGTTATGGCAGCGGCGAAAAGATAGGCTTCAAACGATGAATTACCCTGCCCCCTACTTAAAAGATGACATGTGTCCTCACATGTACTAAAAATAGGTAGAGATTCAGGTGATAATGACTGGTACATGCATAGCAGTAATTGAATGGAATGAAATAAATCAAATATGCGATATGAAAAGATATGGCGTACCTTTAGTAATTGCACGTACGTGTGAAGAAAGATGACGGCGCTGCATGAATTGACAAGTTGGAAAGATATCTGAATTAAGGTTGATGTAGACGGATGAAGTGGACGGATGACGTGGGCGGATGAAATGTACGAATGAAATGGATGGATGGGATGGATGGATGGAAGATAAAGAAATGAGGTGGGGGCGATAAATTTAAATGGAGAAAATGGGTGTTCTTAAAAAGAAAACCTTTATTATGGGCATGCTTTTTGAAAATTAGAGGAACGCTGCAGGAGAAAGGCCAGAGCCTTCGGCTGCAGGAAGAGTAGCGGGAGGAATCTGAATGAACTGCTTCATGAAGTCTTCCTTGGAAACTGGCTTATGGTACAATCGGAGTCGGTGGCCATTGACGAGCAATTTGAAACGGACTGGATCAATTGTGACCAGCTGCACAGCTCCGTTGTCAAACACATTTTCAACCTCATAGGGGCCAAGCCAGCGTGTTGTGAGTTTACCCTGGTTTTCTTGGTACCTGGAATCATATAACAAAACCCAATCTCCAGCAGAAAATTTTCTGGTTTTGATGTGCTGATCATGCCATCTCTTTCTCTGCTGTTGGATTACTTCTGTATGTTGCAGGGCAGCTTTTCTCATTTCATCTAAAGCATTTAGCTGTAGGAGACGGTCCTTCTGTGCTTTGGATAAGTCCATGTTGAGTTCAAGAGCTGTCCTCAAAGTTTTATGTTCAAATTCAATGAGTAACATAGCTGTTTTCCCATAGAGCAACTCAAAAGGTGTAAACCCAGTTGTTGTTTTCCATGTAGTTCTGTAAGCCCAAACTACTTCAGGAAGTCTATTACTCTAGTCTTTCTTATGAATTTGCACTGTCTTTGTGAGGATTGCTTCAATTTCTCTGTTTGTTACCTCCGCCTGACCATTGGCTTGAGGATGATAGGGGCTGGACTTCACGTGTTTGATCTTATAGTGATTCATAAGTGCAGTGATCAGATTTGACGTAAAATGAGCTCCTTGATCAGTTACAAGCTCTCTGGGAACTCCAAATCTGGTGAAAATTTGTTCATACAAAAATTCAGCAACTTTGTTATCTCGGGCATTAGTCATAGCTTTTACCTCGACCCATTTTGTGACATAATCCGTGCAAACTAAAATATATGACTTTCCATTTGATGGTGGATCAATTGGTCCCACAAAATCCATCCTCCATTTATCAAAAGGGGTGACTATTACCTGCGGATATAGTGGCATGTCATCTGACTTAGTTGGTCTTCCCATACGCTGGCATCTGTCACACTTCCTTGTATAGGCCACAACATCCTTGTGTAATGTTGGCTAGTAATACCCTGTTGTAAGAATTTTCATTGCTGTTCTTTTTGCTGCAAAATGCCCTCCACATGGTTCATCATGGCAGGCATGCAAGATATCATAAGTCTCATCTTCTCTTACACATCTTCGCATTACTTGATCAGGGCCAGTATAAAACAGACAATTGGCAATCCAGGTAAAGTTGAAACTTTTCTCTGTCAACAACTTCTTTTCTTTTTGGGAAAAATGAGCTGGTATTCTATTTGCTGCTAGATAATTAGCAATATCTGCATACCAGGGTGTATGTGCAGCAATGGAAAACAAGTGTTCATCTGGAAATCTATCATCAATGACCTCTTGTTCCTCAGATGTACCTGATTGAAGTCTTGATAAAAAGTCAGCTACGACATTAGCTCTTCCTGGTTTGTCAATGATTGTGATATCAAATTCTTGTAACAACAGGAGCCATCGTGCCAATCTACCAGAAATGGCAGGTTTGTTCATCAGGTACTTGATTGCTGCATGGTCGGTGTGGACAAATATCTCGATAACTGCGACATAATGCCCCACTTATTCAAAGTATTGCGCTACCTGCAAAGCAATTCCTCCTTTTTCAGAATAAAGATAGTTGAGCTCATGACCTTGAAGGTTTTTGCTGATAAAGTAGATAGCATGCTCAATTGAATTTTCTTTTTGACTTAAAACTGCTCCTATACCAAAATTAGACGCATCAGCATGTATGTGAAAAAGTAGGTTCCATTTTGGACCTTGAAGAACAGGGCTTGTAAGCAAGTCCTTTAGTCAAGTAGAAGATTTTTTCATGTGCCCCGGCCCACTAAATTGGGAATCCTTTGTTAACAAAGCATAAAGTGGACTGACAATTTTACTAAAGTATTTTATAAACCTTCTATAATACCCTGCATGACCATGAAAACTTCTAACATCTTTTTGTTTTGCAGGAGTTTGTAAATTCTCAATAACTTCAATTTTAGCAGGGTCAACCTGAATTCCATTCTTTGAAATATGATGACCTAGAACAATACCTTCTTCCATCATTAGAAAGCACTTTTCACTGTTTAGAGACAAATTTTGCTCTCTACACCTTTTTAATACTTTTTCTAAATTCACCAATGCTTCTTCAAATGTGACTCCATATGTAGTGAAATCATCCATATAAATCTCCATACATTCATGAGATATATCAACAAATATACTAATTACTGCTCTCTGAAATATTGCTGGTGCATTGCATAAGCCAAAAGGCAAGACCGAATAAGCAAATGTTCCCCATGGACAGGTAAAAGTGGTCTTGTCTTGATCTTCAGGGGTAATTTTTATCTGATTATACCCACTGTAACCATCTAAGAAGGAAAAATATCTTTTACCAGATAGTGAATCTAGTACTTGGTCTACAAAAGGTAATGGAAAATGATCTTCCTTAGTGGCATTGTTCAACTCTCTGTAATCTACACATACTCTCCATTTTCCTCCTTTCTTGGGGACAATGACTAATGGAGAAACCCATTGGCTGTCAGAAATTGGGTAAATAAAACCAGCATCAAGCAACTTTTGAAGTTCATTTTTCACTATTTCTCTAAGTGCTGGATTTACTCTTCTCTGATGTTGTCTAACTGGTGAACAATCTTCTTTGATATATATCCTATGAGTACAGACTCGAGGATCGATTCCTTGCATGTCCCCATATTCCCATGCAAAAGCTTTATGCTGTTCTTGTAGCATTTTTAATAAGTCATCCTCTTGAGACTGAGACAACTTGCTATTAACATTCAAACAATGATCTGGAGAAAATTCTATCTGCTTAATGAGATTACTCATAGAATCAACAGGTAATGTTTGTACCTCTTGTGGAAGCAAGTTATGAAAAATTGTCAGAAGTTTAGGCAATGAACTCTCGGAATCTAGCTGCTGCAGAAAACATTGATGCTGACTGTCACTTGGATCAGATAAATTATCTGCATCAAGATTGAATTGCAGAATTTGAAGAAGCAAAGCATCTTCACTTTGAAGTTGAGAGAATGGATCATTTTGAAGCATCATCAATTGAGCCAAAGAATTGGCTTCTTCAGTTTCTTCTCCCACATCTGGCCAAACAGGTTGGGACAAATCTGGTTGAGGTTTAGCAGGCGGATACAAAGCCAATTTCTTTGTGGACTGCCCATCAGAAATGGTCATATCTCCAGAACGGCATCCTATAAAAGCATCAGCAGTTGCTAACCATGGCCTACCAAGGATAACTGGATACCCTCCTAAAGTTTCCTTAACTGATAATACTGTAAAATCAGCAGGATACTCCCAAGATTCAAGAGTGACAATTACATCTTCTATCATCCCATCAGGTTTGACTGTGGAGCTATCTGCAAGCTGCAGAACTGTGGGTGTAGACCTAATGTTTGAAATATTCAAGGAGTCCATAGTATGCTTTGTCATTACATTAATGGCAGCTCCTAAATCAATCAAAACATTTTTTACAACTTGGCCATTTATATGTATCTGTACTACAGGGCTTCCAGGGTCAATATACTTTGGAATGACTACATTTCCCAACATTATATCAGCCAATTTTCCTAAGACATGAATTGTTTGGGGATCCTTTTTCTTCCGTCCAGGCTGCTTCAAACATGCTTCTTTAATAGCTTTTCCAAAAATGGGAACATCTTTAATAGCCTGAAACAAAGGGATTTGAATTTGCACATTCTTGAGCTGATCTAGTATATCAAAAGTGGGTTCTTTCATGAGTTTAGATTCAGTACTTTGTAACCTCTGAGGAAAAGGTGGTTTATCTTGTCTCTGCTGAACAGGTTCCATAGAAACTGTATTGGGTATAGGCATGTGTTCAGTGGAAACAGCAGGTGCATTAGATTCTTCAAAGGGTGAATCAGATATTTCTGTAATCAAAGGTGGTTTGGGAGTAGGTAAAGTAGTTCCAGACCTCAGATGGATGTCATTAACATTTAAGGCATAAGCTTGATATTGGTTGGCTTCAGAAATATATACAGGCTATTGAGACTGCTACGGTTGCTTATTATTGGGATTAGGCAACGGCTGGGCGGGCATAGGCATTTGTTTTGGAGGTCCAGGATTTGTGGTAGTTGCTGCAGGAGGCGGCATAAGGGCCTGTTGTTGTGGCTATGGAGACTGCAGGAACCCAGGAGACTGGTTTTGCCATTGTTGAGGACCTCTCCATTGAGGATTTTGTTGCCAATTTCCTGAAGGTGGGGTCCACTGACCTTGTGGCTGCTGCCAACCTCCTTGAGGAGATTGCCACTGTGGGGTTTGATAATTAGGCCAGCTTGGTTGAGGCGGATTCCATGGTGGTGGTGGTCCATATGCTTGTTGCCATTGGTTATTATAGCTAGAATATGGATTACCAAAAGTTAAAGGGTCTTGAGGCATACCTTGCCTTTGGGCCCATGGTCTCCTTTGTGCAACAAAGAACACTTGATCATCATCACCTTCCACTGGTTTGAAATCAGTAGGCAGTTGTCTGGCTTCCAGATTAGCCACCATCTTGCATCTGCAATCAGCTTCTTTTGTCTGATAGGGGCCGAACTTCGGTAAAAGCTACCTCGGCCATGTTTTCGAGCTTGCATGAAGTATCTAATTGTGTAGCCATATTATTAATGATATCTGCTTGTCGGATAACGGAATTGTGATCTCCATTTAGGAAACTCCACGGAAAGACTTCCCCTTGAAGCATGATGGCCTCGACCTTTCTTAACTATTGCTTTCGAGAGTAGTTAAGGCATATCTCTGTATATCATCCCAAAGCGGTTGAGTTATATCACCTCCCCCCATTAGGTCCAGGGCGTCAATACAGGCATCACTGATTTGCCTTAGAAAAAGTAATTTCTGAGAGTCCTCGTTAAGAGTATGGTTTGAGTTTCTTTTTAATGAAAACAAAAACCTTGAAATATAATCTTCCAGACTTTCATCCTCCTTCTGTTGAATTCGAAATATGTCATCACCTTTGCTGGCACTCTTACAATATTCCTTATACTTTTCAAGGAATTTCGTCTGCATGGCTGCCCAACTCTTTACAACGGCTCTTCCCAGACTCATGAACCATCTGAGAGCTCCCTCCTTCAAAGTGGAAGGAAATAACCCGGTTATGGCGTCGGTGTTAGCGTAGTCATAAGCTGCTGACGGAGAAATCAAATTCAAGCGAAGGTTTACGGATGTACGTGACGAGGCCATAAAACTTTGGAAGCAAGGAAGGGGATGTTTTAAGATTATGATATCTTGTTGAGGAACAATGGGAAACTCAAATCGCGGGGAGGTGGATATTAGGTGGATTATTTGCCGTAATGCAGATGCTTTGGAATAGCGAGCAAATGGATTTTCCTCGAGTTAAGTTATCCCGGTAGGTCAAACGGTAGTTCAATAAACAAATTTTCAGGGAGGAACCTTCCCAGAGCGTCTCTTCTTCTTCTATGCATGCAATATGGTGAATAACGGCTTGAAAGATTTTGAAAATTTTTGACTAACAGACTAAACTAATGCTGAAAACGACTTTGTCAGACTCCTAGTTAGACACCATCCCCGGCA
>VDFB02345285.1:0-24714 GCA_007258455.2 Sequoia sempervirens
GCCATTAGAGAGTTAAAGTGCACTAGGGAGTTACAATCTTGATTGGCTATGGGCTAGACACCCATGAAATAAGTCATGTGAAGGGAATTTGATATTTTATTATGTATATTGGTTGTCCAATAGGTAGGTGTGGGTTTTTTCAAGTGGTATTTTCCTCTTTTTTAGGTTTATCACTATGGTTTTTCCTCCCACAATTTTCCATATATTGGAGTTGTGGCATAGTAGTTCAATGATTTGATCTACAGGTACTCAATTGTTTCCAAATTGATCAGGGGATAGTAGTGAAGAGTATTATTGTATAATTATATTTGAAGATTGTTAATATTCTTTCCCTCTTTTCCTGTGTGGATTTTTTCCCTGAAAGAGTTTCCCCACATAAATCTGGTGTCACATTTTGTTTACTGATTTTTCTATTGTGATGCATTTTTAATCACATTCTTAAATCTGATTTGGTAATATAATTTTCAGATCTGAATTCACTTGCATAAGTTCATATTATAGCTTTAGTTCACCTTATTTTCAGCACTCTTTGCTTCAAGAATATAAAATTATCTACTAACAACACCAACCGTGAGAAAGTGGAATCTTGTTTGGCACCACTATCCTACATTTTTATAAGTCAATAACATGAAAAAATTAAATTACTAGATTATGAAGTGTATATAAAATTAAAATCAAATAATTAAAAAGAATAAAGCATGCATACAAACTATGTACAAACTTTCAATCATTCAATCAATTCAATCCAATGAACCATGTGGATATTCTCTACTTTTTATTATGTCAAGTATTGACTTGTGGATAAACTCTATAGTGTTTAATTTCTTACTTTCA
Organism: Sequoia sempervirens; assembly: GCA_007258455.2. Lineage (NCBI taxonomy): Eukaryota > Viridiplantae > Streptophyta > Pinopsida > Cupressales > Cupressaceae > Sequoia > Sequoia sempervirens. The sequence continues at coordinate 835 of VDFB02345285.1, forward strand.
CAAATTTACCTCATTAATTCCCTGTTCTTCATATTATTGACTTCATATCCTCCAATGTTTGATTCTTTGGTCATTTCATTGGTATAATATTTAATTCTATATATCGATCATTAATAACACATGGAGATTATTCAAGTCAAGGTATGAAAAAGCATAAAACCACAACAAAATAAAAATGTAATGCACAATTAAAAACATCAACATGTCACCACAAGATAAATAGTCCATAAGAGTGCAAAGTAAAGTAAGTATAACAAAAAAAGGAAGATAACTAGTATCTCGGTATATGTATAAGATAATTGGTCATCTCTATCAATATTGGTTTGGTTTACACACCAAATTATAGCCTTGATCATTTAACATGAATAATAGTAGAATCAATTAGGCCCTATATTTTATTCTTTAAGAACATAAATCCTTGGGTATCATGTCTAGGAACCCAACAATATTCACAAACACCTTAATGTCATATTGCTAAGGAAAAATATAAGTATCAAATTGATGAGTAAGAGGTAATGTAAAAAGATTAAGTATAATATGAATTGGATTAACTTTGTAAATGAGAAATAAGGTTTAGGTGCTCTTTTCTATATGTAAAATAGTGCAAATAAAACCAATTTTAACACTAATTACCTAAGTAATGAGAGTTGGGACTTAATTTCCATAAGAGAATGAACACAAAAATTAAATTAAAACTGCAAACTTGTAATAAAATGACTAAAAGAGATGAAAAAGTGAAAAATTAGCTCTAGATGCACCATGATAGAGAATTGGAAAATAACTAGACAACTATTAGTTTTATAACTTGATCTCTTCAATAGGGGAAAACTTATCATCTCCATAAAATATGCATATTTTCTCTCTTTGAACCATTCTTTCTTTCACAATATTTTATACATTTGATTATTATGAGATTAGTATTAGGATGAAAACCTACAATGTAATATTATAATTTTAAAATGTTGTGCTTTTAAGCATGTTTATTTCTAGTTTTTAAACTCCAAAGGTACACCTAATAGCAATGGATATTTTATTTAGATTATGATAAAGGATAGAACTAAAACTACTAATAATTTGTCCAACTAATCATTTTTTTCTTGGTTTTTTTCAAAATACTCTACTATCCTTTAAATAGAACATTCATTTAAATGGAACATTGGAATTATAATTAAATCATCTTGCATGACCATGATGTAGTAATATAGATGTGAATAACAATTGATCTCCTTACAAGAGATGTAAATTACACTTAGTAATTTAATTGAGTTAAAAGAGTGTCACATTACCCATAAATATATTGGAGGTAGAAGGAGGGCCTAGAATATTTTTAAGTATATGTTATATTTGTATATATTCTAACTCAAAACTAGAGATAAGAGCCATTATCACAAGGTCAAAGTTTATTGAGGGAGACTTTGAGAAACTCTACATCATGCAACATATGAAGACAAGTGTCAATAATTGAAGGTATAGGTATACGTATACTCAATAATCTAGCACTTCGTGAAAATATATGGATCCTATATCTCCATATATTATCCCGTAAATTTCACAAATAGCTTCCTTGTTTGGTGAAATAAATTATCCTTTTAGTATTTCTAAAAGGTTGCATGATATCCTAAAAACGGGGAAAGATGAATGATTTCACCTAATTAGATTGGAATAGGTGCAAAAAATTGAGGATGATGAATATATATAAATATTTCTCCAAAGTTAGTGCTTATTAATACATAGAAATGGAGATTCAACTAATAGAAAAAAAATACTTAACTATAAGAGAAATGATGAAAAATAGAAAAAAGGTAAGATTACACTTGGTTTTTTAATCGTGTATCAATTTATTTATGTTTTGAGAACTATTAGACACATATTACATAAATATAAGTGTAAATATTTGAAATGATAATTTCATATAAATTAGTATCATCCCACTTTGTGTAAATTTCCTCTCCTAGTGCCCTATTTAGTGGAAATTTCTACAATTGGTGGCATAGTCAAATATGTTAGAATATCCTAAAAAATTATATGGAGATTTCTTAGGTTATTTAAAGAAAATTTTCCTCTTAGAACTTTGTAAAATTCCTCATCATTCATTCATATTTGATCTATAATAATCATATCTATGTACAAAACCCTACAAAAAAAGTGGTTAATGGGGCCTCTAGCTCACTTAATCTCCTCATAAGATTTTAGGATGATGGATAATATGATAGATGAGTGTATAATCAAATTACTACCTAGTGAATCAATGATAATTCAAAAATATAGGTACACTTGTAGGGTTGATAACATACTTCAAATCTTATAGTTGGGAAATAATCTAATGGTGTTGATTAATATTATGTTGGATAAGTGAGTTTCATGATAAAAATAATAATGAGAACTACAAAAAATAGTGACAACATCAAAATTATTAGAAAGAGAATGGATATGAGCTATGTAAGGGTTAACAATTGGGCTACAATGAAATTAATTGGCAGTAGGATATGTAGAACATGGACTATAAAGAGAAGGGGGAATAAATATAAGGGACAAAGGAAAAGAGGACATTTCATTTTTGGCTTAAAAGTCATCCAAAATTTTAGTTTATCATCAACTTCCTTGGTATGATGTTCAATTATATATCAATCTAATAGAATTCATACACAATATAAAAACAATGATCACATATTATGAAATTCAAACACATAAAATGATAGTTATCATTCCAAATAATAAAAACATAAAACTAATAGTTCATGCTATCAAATTAAATATAATAACATGTGATATGACTCTTTTACATCAAGAAACAAGAAAATATGGTGGAATTGTTAAACAATGATTGCTATTTCATCAACACCATGAAATGTGTGTTTATATGTCAAATAATGTACATATTTTAGGGTAAAACAAAGCATGTGGGTTCAAAATCATGGGATCCACATTAAATTTTTACTATGTTTTTGAAATTTTACTTCTCAAATGTGAGTCCATTATAACTTGAGTGCACTATACTACTTTTGAGTATTCCAATATATATAAAAATATATATATATATGTAGACACGTAAAATGTATTGATTGACATTGGACATCTGATCCTGACCACTAACATCGTTTCATCCTGAATCATCCTTCGGTCTAACCATTTAATCAAATTCCTTTAGTTGATTAAATTCATCAATATTCCTCTCTTTATTAAATAAATCAGTTATCTAATTAAGTCATCCTTTCTTGATAATTAAATTAACCATTATGATCTAATTATCTTATTTAATTAAATGATTAATTTTATTTGATTAAATCTCTAAAGTCTATCTATTAAATTAAATAAATTAAAACCTTATTCAGTTTAATCTAACATCATCTCTTTTAATTAAATAAATAAATAATCCTTATTTAATTAATCCTTTATCACATTCTTCTCATATTTGATTTAAATAAATCTACAAATTTAAGTCAAAATAGGTCACATCATTTAATCCCTTCATTAAATTAATTAACCTTGATTAATTTAATCTCTTCTCATGTCCCATCCTCCATCTTTTTCCACTTGCACATGAAAAATAGAGTTATTTGATTTATTAAATTTCTATTTTCTTCAACAAGGCATCTTTTAAGGAATATTCCTCAAGTTTAAATTCAAAATCCAAGTGGACTTTTTCCTTCCAACAAGGAATTTAATCCTCTTACAAAGTCCTTTTTCCTTGAGCTAAGTGGCATTCAATGCACCTTCCTTCCCTCTTACATGTCATTTCAACAAATTCAAAATTCAAATATATGCATTTATTGACACATTCTTCAAAACTTGCACATCCTCCATCCATTCACTTGTTGACAAGTGACACTTTGTCATTGGCTAACTCTTAGTCCCACATTTCTCTATTTTGGACATTCTTCCATCTTCTCATTCTATAAATAAGAGGCTAATCTCCTTATTTTATCATCCACAATTTGAGAAAAGTTATTATACTCAAATCCATAGCAATCTATCATCAATTTCATCCAAGCATAGTTAGGATTTTTGCAGATTTTCAACATGGAGCTCCATTGAAGTCATCACCACAAGCATGCATCTTTCATCAATCATCTTCATCACATCATTGGAGTTGGGAAAGGGCCAATTTTCACATCAAATTGGCACCAATTCCCCCATGGGATCAAGAGTTTGCATTGCTTTCTATAGGATTTAGCTTACTTTCTTGTTCTTTCATTTTATTCTTGTTTTATTTCCTATTTGGAGCTTTGCTAATGGATTTCATGGGGAATCCTTGTTGTTACTTGCATATTATCTTCTAATGTGTTTCTTTATTGTGTTTTGTAGGTATTTGGATAGGGGTTCACACTTTTGGCACTAGAAGGAGGAAAATCTCACATTTTAATCACGTTTTTGTCAAAAATTCCGCGTTTTTCTTTGTCTATAGGAAAAATCCATCATTGGAAGCTCAACGTTACTGTTCAACACTGTTGGTTCTCCAACATCGCCATATAAGACCACTAAAAATTCAAACTGCGATGCCTCAGTCTTCTCTCCCAGAAATTTGAATTCTAAACTACGCCGTTGAACCTGTTTGACCTGCGGGAATCTTTCAAAAAACCTAAACTGCATTGTTGGAAAAAAGTGTGACGCATTCATGCTCATTGGCCTAGCTGCAGAGCGACGCTGATTGGAAAGCGGTGCTATATAGCACCACTGGAGAAATCAAATTGTGACGTCTTCGTTGATTGCACCTTTGGAGGGGAGTATGAAGTGAAATTTTACTTGTAGCACGTGCTTTTTTTCAAATTATGGTTCTTTTGTCTGTTTTATGCCATTTTGACCTTTGATTTTGCAGAATCTAACTAATTTTCTTATAGGTTGGTTCAATCAAAGACGAAAAGGAAGAGAAGCATGATGATTTCATTTCACAAAAACAAGTGTTTTTAAACACTCTAGTGTTTGTTGAACACTCTTGGAGGATTCATTATTCCTCTTAAGGAAAGATTTGTCATCTTTTTATGCTTAGAATTTTACTAATTTTGTTTGGGCTTTAAAAAGTACTTTTGAATTCTTATTACAAAAAGGCTTAAAAAGAACATTAGGACTCAAATTTACTAAAGTTTGTTTTGGGATTAAAAAATTGAACAAGGAAAATTGTCACACTTACTTTGGTGCTTTAAAACGAACTCACTTTTTCTTTGAGGATTTAAAATAAACAAGTGTTTGCATTGTTTTGCAATTACGTACACAAAGTAATATCATCAAAATATGTATGCGCTTCTCTCACACCTCATGGCGATCTTAAGAATCAAAAGGCTTGTGGTGACATTAAGTTGCGTAAATAGTTGCCCATACACACTTCAATTTGGGTTTAAAATTGAACAAATTTTGCGAGTGTGAGTAAATCCATTACATCTATTTTGCCTTTGTTTCTAAATGAAGGTTGATCGAACTATGAATACATTTACTCGCTATTGTTTATCTTAGAGGGCCTACCTTGGGAAAAAAGTACTCACCTAAGGGAATGACTTAATCGGTAACACTCTAAACCCGAGAGTATTTCCAACCGGGATATAAATGTGGGTATTAGAGTAAACACCAATATCACACGGTTGGCTCCGAAGAGAAGGGAAAAATGGTCTCTCTCCACATTGGGTCAACTCCTATGAATGGAAATTCCTAATTAAAACCCATGTTTTAGAATTTCCAAAATCCTTGATCTATTTGTTGGTGCAAGAATGGTCATTCTGAAGCTACCCCACACTTTTACGGTCTTTTAGTAGAAATGGAAAACATGCCATGGGAGTTTCATGGGTGTTGATGTTTGGCTTCCTCGTATAAGTGAGTGCCATGGAGGGGAGCCAGTGGGGTCAAACATCTAACCATTCGCTAAAGATAAGCGTAGCTGGACTTGTCCAAGTGGGGACTTAACAAATATTGTCTTCCATATCCATAAGGTTGTACTTGCTCTTGGTTACAAAACACTTTGGTTGTTCAAAAATATTTGGAAACAAACACTTAACACCATCATCAAAATTTCAAACCCTTTAGGAGGAAAATACAATTGACCAAATTCATGTGTTATTGCTTGCCCTTGGGATTCACATCCTTAGAGGTTTCTAAACACTTGAACTTACATCTTAATTTTCCTACTAAAGATAAACAATAGGTAACCCTTGCCTTGAATTCATCAAATTTCCACATAACATACTTTGTGGGATTCAAAGAAATTAAGACATTGGACATCTAGTTTGGAAACATAATCAAAGAAGTGTTTGTGGTAAAACAAAGTCACTAAGCAAAGATAACAAAATTGGCTCTCACATGTGTTGAAACCTCATGATTTCCAAGAAAGTCAAAATCCCAAAACGAAAGTCCTTGAGTCAAAGTTCAAAATTTAGGAGTCACACTCGAAAGGTCATCAAGAGATACATTAGGAAGTGCAATCAAAAGAAACATATCAAAATAAGCAAAAAATTCACAAGGTTCTATAGACTCATCCCTTTGAACAATCCATAAATGTATGCTCAATTTGAACCACTTCTTAGTTATAGAGGTCCTTAGAAGTATCATATGTTCTTCAATACTGAGGTCTAGTAAACAAAGAATCTTTTCAGGTACATCCTAGGATCAAAATAAAACCCCCATCCATCTTTGAACATCAAAACCAAAATCATCTCATCATCAACTCTTCGAAAGTCTTGAAAAAATCCTTCATGTTAAACTTTGCGAAAAGTATTTAAAATCAATCCAAAATCACCTTGTTTGATTGAATGTGTGTAGATGCATCCTTCTCCACATGTTTGATCAAATTATCAAAAATTGTGAACAAATTCATCCCTTGATAACATCCAACATCTAGGGATTTAAGAGTTCATTATCAAAATCATCTTGTTTGGATAGGAGTGTTTAGATGAATCCTTCTTCTCACACCTAGAAAAATTAGCATCTTGTGAACGATTTAACTCTAGGACAACATCCAACCTCTTAGAGTTCATGAATTAACCAAAATCCAAATCCAAAACAAATCAATCCTAAATGAAGTCCTAAAGTTTAACATACCCTTCAAGATTTTCTCAAGAGTTCCAATCATCCATCAAACATCCATCTTACATCCATATCTTTATCATCCTTTGATCTTGGAATCATCCTAATTTTTTCTCTTTTGTGCCTAAAGATACATCAACCCAAAGAATTAAGAGATTCATCTCCCATATTCTTAAGAATTGATCATTATTTTATGGTGTAGACTAGATCTCAACACAAGAACATGGAAGCCGACAAAGAAAAACCCGCTTCAAGTGACCTAAGCCAAACAAAATCCAAAATGAATCCCGTCGAATCAAACAATCCTTTGACAAACTTTCTCTCATCATCACAAAATCAACAAGAGGAAATCCAATAAGAAGATCTTACCTTTGGGATGTCACACTAGGAAATCACCGAAATGATCCAAAATCTAGAGAACCATAAGATCATCAATATCATGATGAGGCTTAACCCTTCACTATACATGCTCGAACTAGCAAAGCAAGGGGACAAACTTCCTTTCAATTTTGATGTGAGCTCTATAGTGGAACCATCTCTAGAGGTCATGCCTCCAATCTCATCCAAACTCCCCATCTCATCTACACCCCCATCCCAGAGCATCAGTCAAAACATTCTGCAAATCACAACATCTTTTGCTCCAACTCAACCTAATGTTAATAAAGGAAATACATTTCTTAATGCCTTTCAAACACACCCCTTGTCAATAATCAAGACTTGGATGCAAACACCATTTTGGAACAAAACATACCCCAAAATCCATTACATAAGTATACCCCTCTCACTTTCCATGATCCTAATGATCCATCGACATCATCCTTTTGTGCAACACCCCAAACTTATCTCCCCATAACTTCACAAGGAGAGGGTGACAAATTCAGACTAGGGGAAATTTTCGACACTGCACCATTTTCTCAAGAAATCACATCTCTCACATTTTCACCTCTTCCGCCATTACCACCATTATCCACACCTCTACTTGGCTTGGGATTCCCAACTTTACCAAATATCAATCAAAATCAAACCAACATCCCAAACATCAATCAAAACATCATGCCAAACTCTCAAAACTTGTCATCAATATCACAACAACAAATGACAACTACACAAGCAATCACAACATCATCAAACACCCCCCTACCATCTCAAAACATGGTCTCTCAAGGACCAACCACATCGATTGCACCATCCACCACTCAAATTACCAACACATCACCTCTCACCACCACCACAAGCACCATTCCAAATGCACCACCACCCCCACCACCACCAAGCTCCAACATATCAAGCTAATAAAACATGGCATTGCAAGCCACTCAACAAGCTGCTTATCAAAAAGAATTCCTGCAAGTACAAAAACAAAAAGCCACACAACTAGTTGCTCAACAAGCCGCGCAACTAGCTACTCAACAAGCCGTGTAATTAGTTGCTCAACAAGCCGCACAACTAGCTGCCCAACAAGCCGCTCAAGTAGTGCAAGATGATCAAGCTAACCAAATCACACAATAAGTGCAAAAGGCTGCACAATCCCAAGCCTTATTGCAACAACAACAACAACAAAGAGTCGCTCAAGCTGCACAAGCACAAGAACAAGCACAAGCTCAAGCCCAAGCTTAGGTGCACGCCCAATATCAAGCACAACAAGCATAGGCACAAGCACAACATATTGCACAAAAACAAGTAGTAAAACTACAAGCATATCGGCAAGCAATAAAACAATACCAAGAGTAGCAAGAAGTAGCCCAATTAGCAGCCCAACAACAAGCGTCGTTGGTGTAACAACAAGCACAACAACAGGCTCAACAATAGGCAATCCTAGCACAACAACAACAAGACCAACAACAAGCGTTGTTCATACAACAACAAGTGCAAGCATACATGGCTCAATAGAATGTGCAAATACCATCAACCAATCCACCCATCACACTCACCAGTGAACCACCTCAGAACACTTTCATCCCACCTCTTGATCCACAAAATGATGTGACAACACAAATAAGGTTTCTCTCACAACAAGTGCTCAATCTTCAATTAGGGTGAACCACAAGAAAATCTAGTAACTTGTGTCCTTATCCATTTGATAGGAACCTTGTGATGAAACCATTCCCGAAGGGATTTGAGATCCCCAAGTTTGACAAATATTGTGGGACGGGAAACCCTGCAGATCACATTAGGGAATTCTAGGTTCATTGCATGGAAGTTGCGTATGACAATACCTATCTGATGCGGCTATTTCCTAGGAGTTTGGTTGGCCATGCCATGGAATGGTTCTCTCGTCTACCCACAGGCATCGAGACATTCCAAGAAATCATAGATGCATTCATCAAAAACTACACATGCAATATCGCCATGGATGTTAGTCTTGAAGAACTCTCAGCTCTGAAAAAAGGTAAGAATGAATCATTCGCTTCATTCCTACAACGATGGCGATCCAAGGCCAATTGGAGCAAGTGGGTCATGCTCAAGGAACAACAAGTGTGCACCATCATATCCAACCTTGATGGCCTCTTAGCATTCCATCTCAAGGCTCAAGGGATCACCACATATGACCAGTTGATTTCCAAGGCACTCAACATTGAACGAACCCTTATGACACAACTTGGAGGATCAACTTCATATCCTGAACAATAGAACAATCGCCCACCCACCAATTACAATGACAAACCTCGCACATGGGAAAGAAACAAAAATGTTACCAATGATGGTGTTGTCAATGACAAAGTTGTCATCAGTGCTCCTCGGCAAAACACACCTGCACCTCAAAAAAAAATCCAAAACCATCATCAAGCAAACACAATAACACAACAACTAAACAACCAAGCAATCAATAACATCAATGACCAAAGAGGACCTCCCTAGCGAAAAAAGAACTTCACCAAATGGAAGTACACTGCTCTTGGGGAACCACTTGAAGTCATCATGAAGAAATTACTAAACGAAAACCTCATCAAGATTCCCACTTACGAGAACTACCAAGAACCATATGTTAAACCTCCTTAGTACAATGAAAATCAACTCTGCGATTTCCAAAAAATCAAAGGGCACACCACGAACAACTGCATGAGACTAAAGAACATAGTCCAAGACCTTATTGATCAAAGAACCATAAATGTGGAACAACCAACAGGGAATCAAAATCTAAAAATATACATGAATCCGATGCTTAACCATAATAATAAAGGGAACAATAACACTGATAAGGGGAAAGGCACCTTCACAAACATGAATCATGTCTATGAAACTGTCATCACCTCCCTAGATGAATACTGCAGAGTAATCACTATCAAGGGAGCTCAAGCCGATTGTGGAGTCACCACAAGAGGCAAAAAAGTTACTATTGTAGGATCATTTCAACCAAACAAAACTTTCATGTCCAATTCAAGATCCGTTCCCAATGGTTACAATGTCCTTGATCAACTAAAAAGAATGCCAACACAAATCTCCATCATGGAGTTGTTAAAAATCTCATCCACCCACAAGAAAATCCTTGAGGAAGCATTGGCTTCATCCACCATCCTTGAAGATCTTGATGCAAAACAATTCCAAACTATGGTAAAAAATATCATTACCTAGAAACCTCCTTACATTCTCCAACCAAGATTTTCCCGCTCAACCATCTCATAACCGTGCACTCCATTTAGAGGTCCTATTGTAAAAAAGTAAAGTCAAGCGAGTCTTGGTGGATGGAGGTGCAGGCTTGAATATTTGTTCCCTCAAGCTCATTAAACAATTAAAAATCTCAAAGGATTCCATCGAAAAAGGAAAAGGTATCACAATCAGAGCATATGATGATCAAGAAAGAGTGTCCCAAGGCACAATCAAAATCCCTATTCAAGTAGGGCCATCTAGCATGGAAACAACCTGTCAGGTCCTAGACCAACTTACCCTATAACATTCTCCTGGGACGTCCATGGATTCATGCAATGCAAGTAGTAGCATCAAATTTCCATCAATGTGTTAAATTTACATATGAAGGACAAGAGGTCACCATCCATGGAGATCTCGAGCCATTCTCCTACTGCAAGAACCTTGAGGAAAAATACTACAAAATCCCTCAAGTTCCTAAAAATGATGATGGCCCATCAACACCGTACATTGATCCAACCACTCTTGCATCCACTTCCGTGACAAAGACACTTGCCACTCCCACCATTCCCACCATCTCTGATTAAAAACTCATCATCCAGGATAATGGTTGCAGAAATTACATGATTCCCAAAAATGATATTGTGGTAGGAGAGTTACCACAATCTCCTAGATCACGAGGACGTTCGCAAGCAAATGAAGCTTCCACATTTCAAACATCCCCTGAAGACTATCCCAACTTAAGAAGTTGGGGAGATCTCAGCCAAGAAGTCATAGAGGAGGACCCATCTCATCTCCTATACCAAGATAGTAGACCAACAGGTGATCTACCAATGGATGATAGAAGCAAAGGTCTGCAAATGATGCTCGCAATGGGCTATGATAGAAACCAAAGAATTGGAAAAAATGAAAACGGGCTTATAATACCTATCATTCCAGAGATGTGAATGAGAAATCTTGGCCTTGGATGTACCCCTCTGAGTATAACCATACGTGGCCGAAGTCCTCCAGTTAGAAAGGTCAATAATCCTCAGCTAACCACAACCGAACTTCACTTACCCGTATCTACAGGTCGAGTCATAGAAAACTTCACATTTGACATAACTAATGTCTGTAGTAGTAGTGATGATGAGGATCCCATATCTAACCTACCTAGGCTCTTCGAGGATACTAACCTTCTCATGATTAACACCTTATCATTTGAGTTAGACCATCAAAATCATGAAATCCGCTTAGTTTACCCCCAACTTATCGATTATGACCAAAGAGGACCACCAGTTCTTGACACATTCAAAAATGATGAGGCACTCTCAGAATTCATGGGATGACAGGATAACATTCCATGTGGGGATCAAAAAGAAAGATTCATCATTGAGCTAGATACACAGGCCTATTATGAGGAAACGATTGAATCCCTTAATTGCAAAAGTGAGAAATTAAGAATTATATCTAAGTCCTTGAGTGAAAACCACACTGTGGATCTCTCTGACATGAAAAAAGTAAAAAGAAAGGATGTATCCAATGGTGAAAACCTCTCTGAGGCACCTGAGGATGTGGGATTCAATCTTCCTTTTAGAGCTCTTCATCAAGAAAAATCAGTAGTCCTAGCAGAAAAATGCAATCCAATTAATATAGGAACAAAGGAGACCCCACACATCACATTCTATGCAGAGTCGCTACTATAAGAGGAACAAGAACTCCTAGCATCCTTTCTGAGAGAAAGATAGGTTAAATTTGCATGGAGCTACATAGACATGCCAGGGCTCGATCCATAAATTATAGTTCATTATATAGCAGTATATCCTGAAGCAAAGCCTGTTAGAAAAAAGCTTAGAAAAATGCACCCTCAGATCACCCTGCTAGTCAAGATGGATCTAAATAAGCTATTGGATGTAGGATTCATTCAACCAATAGATTATCCAGAATGGGTGTCAAACTTAGTGCTTGTCTCAAAACCTGATGGGGCATCAGAATCTGTACAGACTTCAGGGACTTAAACAAGGCATGTCCAAAAGATGATTTCTTGTTTCCCAACATTGACATGATTGTAGAGATGACGACAGGACACAAAATGATTTCCTTGATGGACGATTTCTCAAGATACAACCATATAATGGTTGCTAAAGAAGACCAACACAAAATAGCCTTCACTTGTCCATGGGGGACTTACTGCTGGAATATGGTGCCATTCGGCTTGAAGAACGTAGGAGCAACATACCAAAGAGCCATGACCCTAATCTTCCACGACACTATCCATAAAACTATCAAAGATTATGTCGATGACATACTAGCCAAATCCAAAAAGAGGAAGGATCACATAGCAACCTTAAGTTCCATTTTTGATAGGCTGAAGGAATACAAGGTCTAATTAAATCCAAAAAAGTGCATCTTCGGTGTATAATCAAGAAAGTCGCTAGGATACATAGTATCAATGAGAGGTATTGAGGTAGATCTAGAAAAATTAAAAGCAATCCTTGAGATGGAGGCACCCAAAACATTGAAACAATTGAGAGGTCTCCAAGGCAGGCTTCAGTCCATCTGAAGGTTCATAGCACAACTAGCAGATAAACATAATCCATAATCTCACCTATTTCACAAGGGAGTAGCGTACAAGTGGGATAACAAGTGTGAAGAAGCCTTTAATAAGATCAAAGAATATTTACTTACACCACCTATCCTAATGCCACCGATCCCAAGAAAACCATTAATTCTCTATGTCAGCAACAACAACAACCCTTGGCTCTCTCCTAGCTCAGCACAATGAAAATGGGACAAAAAGGGCTATATATTATATCAGCAGAACAATGGTCGGTCATGAGCTAAACTACTCATTCATTGAAAAAGCATGTTTAGTAGTAGTGTTTGCTTCACAGAAATTTAGACGTTACATGTTGGCACACAAAATAAAACTCATCGCCAAAATTGACCCTCTAAAGTACTTACTATCAAAAGCAATGCTCATAGGAAGGATGGCTAAATGGGTCATGATACTATCAGAGTATGACATTGAATACGTAGAGCAGAAAGAAATTAAAGGCCAAGTCATCACAGATCAGCTTGCAGAAGCACCAATCTATTCAAAGAATCCTCTCATCTTAGAATTTCCAGACGAATCCATCTTCAATCTCAACATAGCTGACCACTGGAAACTTTACTTTGATGGCTCATACACACAACATGGATCAAGAGTTGGTGTCTTCTTTATCACCCCATAAGGAGACTACATGCCAAGATCATACAAATTGGCATATTCTTGCACCAACAACATTACAGAATATGAGGCTTTAACCATAGGTCTCAGAATAGCAGTGTAGTGGCACATCATGGTCCTTAGAGTATATGGAGACTCTTAGCTGATAATAAACCAAGTGAGTGGTGAATACCAGACTAAGGATGATAAGCTCACTCCATACAAAAAATTGGTGGAGACTCTCAAGGAATCCTTTATCGAGATCACATTTGAGCAGATACCCAGAGCAAACAACAGAGCAGCAAACACCATGGCAACAATTGGATCCCTACTGAACATTCCTCGCAACGTTCTAAAACATGAATTCTTGGTAGAGCAACTTCTTGTGCCCACATTTGAGGTACCAAGATCATAATTTGTGTGTGAAATCGTTGGTCCTGGTGATCCCTGGTACCATGAAATTTATACCTACCTATGAATAGGGGTCATACCTGTTGATTTACCCTCAACCTTAAAAAGAACCTTTGTCAAAAAGGGATCCCGATTTGTCATCCTAGGAAATACCTTATACCGTAGAAGCATAGAGGGAACCTTATTACAATATTTAAACACTGAGGAGGCATTGACCGCTCTAATTGAAGTACATAATGGTATCTATGGTTCACACTCGAGTGGAATGACCCTAGCCAAGAAATTGCTGAGGATGGGGTATTATTGGCCTACAATGGAAAGAGAGGCACATGACCATGTCATAAAGTTTCTACAATGTCAATAGCATGGGGACGTCATCCATGATCTAGCTCAAGAACTTCATCCCATCATCACACCATGGCCCTTGTCACAGTGGGGACTCGATCTCATTGGAAAAATCATTCCCACTTCATCTAATGGCCACATGTTCATCATAAAAACCACTGAGTACTTTTCCAAGTGGGTGAAATCCATACCTATGACATATATAACCGGGAAGCAGATATCAAAGTTCATCCTGAACTATCTTATTTGCTGCTATGGTGTCCCACAAGCCATTATCTCAGATAATGGGACACCATTCAAAAATCAGGATATCCGCAACTTGTGTGAAAAATTCAAAATACAGCATCACTTCTCCACCCCATACTATACCCAAGGCAATGGCCAAACAAAAGCCACAAATAAAACCATTTTAAAGATCCTCATGAAAACAGTCAATGACGTAGGTTGTGACTAGCATCTATAGCTCAATCCCACCCTCTGGGCCTACCGAACCAACATCCACACACCCACCGGTGCCACCCCTTCTCCTTGGTCTACAGATCAGAAGCAGTACTCTCCATTGAGATTGAGCTCCCATCACTAAGAATATCACTGCAAAACCTCATCACGGATGAGGAGTACCGATAATCAAGACCGAATGAGCTGGAGCTATTGGATGAGCGGTGTATAGATGCTTTAAATCATCTGTAAGTCTATCAAAATAGACTCAAGAGGAGCTATAACATGAAAATAAAAAGCATGACTTTCCAAGTTGGAGAACTGGTACTAAAAGAGAATTAGAAGAATGTCCCAAATCCAAATAGCAAAGGAAAATTTGAACCCAATTGGTTGGGACCATTTGTTATCACAACAAGCTATAAGTCAGGGGCATTCGGTTATTAACACCCGAAGGGGAACCTCTGCAGGAGCCCATGAATAGTTCTCATCTCAAAAAGTTTTATGCCTAATCTTTCAAGGTATAGAACCCAAAAAATCAAAAAATCAAAAAATTTAGAAAAGGTCCTGAAGAAACGGTTACCTTGGTGAAAACTTGGCAAACAGGCGTCTTGGTGACAACAAAAAAATAAAAAAAGCAAAAAATCCAAAAAAATCAGAAAAAGGATTAAAAACAGTAAAGAGAAAAATTGTCTTCTAATGAAAACCACTTCAGTGGAACTTTGGACAAGTACCTTGGTGAAAACTTGGAAAACAAGTTCCTTGTGTAAATAAGTATGTTCCACCCACCAAGATATTCATAGCTTGTTCTGTATCATCCATCTTCCATCACATTCCATATCTCCATCCATCACTCATCCACCTGCATCCGCACCATAGCTTGGTCCTATGTTCGTATCATGATCCCTCCTAGTACTACTCAGCCCATCCTCAAGGTCATTTTGTCTTGCCTTTATCGGAGTAGTCTATTGCATCACATTGGGGGCATGTTCTTATCAGATTAGATTCGTGTATATTCTTGAAATCCTAAAATTAGAAAATCCAAAAACATCGAAAAATCACCAAAATCCAAAAACATTCAAAAATATATTAAAATCCAAAAATAGGTCAAAAATTCAGTCAAAAAGTAAAAAACAGAGTCATCTTGTCGAACTATGGGTCTTTGAGCCTTGAACGTAGGCAAGGTTGATCTTTGATCATCCCCTGAGACACTTAGATCAGTCCTTTAGGAATTCGTCATAATAAACTAACATTTCATCATGTATATCATCATCTGTAAATCGGTCAACTCGTTAGTCGAACTACGTGGTCTCTATGTGTATAACATAGGCAAGGCTAATCTATTGATCAGCCCTCGAGGCCCCTAGGATAGGTCTTTACATTAGTTTCTTGGTCAAAATATCAGAAAACCCCAAAACATTGGAAAATAAAAAAATCAAAATATTTGCAAAATCTCAAAAATATCAAAAACAACCTCAAAACATTGCAAAACTCCAAAAACATCCAAATATTTGAAAAAATCCATCCGTCTCATCTCGCTTTCACCCGCAATAACATCATTCATAATAAATGACTGTCATCCTCAACCCTTGGTGAAACAATGAGAAACAAGTCTAGCAAGTTAAAAAGTGAAAACTCAAAACGTCAAAAATCTCAAAAGTCTAGGATAGTACGTAAGCAAGTTGGTCAACTCTTTGTGTCGATAGCCCATCATCCAATTGGTCCAATATCAATCATTTGAAATAACACTTTGGATAAATGAAATGATGTGCCACCATCCACTAACATGTCCTAGGATGTATCCTTCCTACAATGGGCATTATCTTTTGACAATAGTTTCGGTTCTTATCCTTGAAAACACATTTCCTTTTGGTTAGTGGTATTGAAGAACATCAACTTGTCTGTTTACTTTATCTTGGTCTTTTGACTTATCTTATTGCACTCATTCCAAGGACCTCTCAATGATATTTGAACAGAGGATTTAGAGAAATAGGAATGGGGCAATGATCATTATCTTTTGTCTGCTATGCTTGTTGGATTCTTGTAAAATAACCTTAGCGAATACTTGCTCTGTTAGGTATGTATGGAGGATGTTTTGGACAACTTATTGACTATTGCATTGATAGGTTATACCTTTTTGTGTTTTTTTCTGATATGTTTGAAACTTCTAAAGTGCATCCTAGAAAGGTTTCCATATGTCAGGTGTGAACAAGAATACTCCTATCTATTTGTCAAGTCAAAGTCCATCACACTAGGTACAATGCCATCCTGGTTATCTATACCTTGATGCATTGTACCACGTGTGTTATCAAACATAAGGAAATTGGCCCTTTGAAAATCCTAACTCCTTGACAAGTAGTCATCATCATTTGCATATTCATCATTCTATGTCTTGTTGAAATGTCTTCTTCTCTTTCATCCCTTCTTTCTTTTCACTCTAACAAGGTACTGTGACAGTTAGTCATCATCAATCCTACATCCACAAATCTTTAGCATACTGCATAAACATATCATATAGTAAAAATATGCATTGCATCTCCATATAAATGTGTTATTATAAGCATTTTTCATAAATAAGCATATCCATTTTTTTTATCACATTACATCTATTTTTCATCATAATGCACCATCGCATAACATTCATTTGCATGAAACATTTCATAACCATTTCATATTACTAGACCTACTGCATAAACAAAATAGGTACCAAAGCATTATAGATAATCCATTGCATTATAAGCATACATATTCACCTTACATAAACATTATAAAGTCATCTCCCACATTACATTCATTTTGCATTGCATAAAGCATCATCATACCATTCTGCATTGCATAAAGCATCATTATACCACTTTGCATTAATATATCATTTCACACATCACAATAAATGCACCAAATACATCTCACAATCATTTAACATGTTTAAGATGACATATATTCGTTATTCTAAGAATCTTAAAACCATCTCATTTACATCATCAATACATATAATATAAAACACGACCATTGCATTCACATTGCATCATACATAATCATAAAAACATACATATCATCCATAAGTCATCACATCGCAATAATTTTTACATTTCATTGCATAAATAATTCCATACCATTATAAACATTCAAAGCATAAATAGGAACATAAAAAATCCATTAGATTGAAAGCGTACATCCATCCATAATCATTTTATAAAAGAATGATTCACATATCATTTTGCGTATATGCCATCTCATATCTCATATCATTTTGCATATTACATCATCATCCATTTCATATCACATATCATATCACTTGAATATCATACATAAACCATCATATAAATTACATCATCATCAAAACGTACATCATCATCCATCCATATCACATATCATATAAATCCATTTGCATTTCATGTATTAACAACATAATATAGATCTATTAAATAATGCATACATCATCAGAAAAGAAATGCATCCATATATACATCTCATAACACCATAACATGATTGCATAGCATATAGAAATAAAACCATCCATACATGCATAAATAAATGATACACATCACATCATATCAAAATCATCATCTCATATATATATAATCATCAGATAACTGTCATAGTACACAATAATCGGATCACTGTACATGTATGTCAATAAGTACAAAAAGTCCCAACGGGTTGTCAAAAATGAGCCCATATGGCACAAAAAAATATCATTTGGATCAAAATGGGGTCTACCCATCTTGTCTATTGCCCTCACCCCTATCACCATGACCCTTTATCAGTCTGTGGTTGGTCCGCTGCGAGTAATCTGGGGCCCGCTTTTCTCTAGGTACAAGCTGATGATAATGCATGCGATAATAGTCTGCCTCCTGGACGACCTCCTTGTAAGAACAAAGGGACACTATGCTTTGTGAGGAGGAGGCTGCCATGCTCTCCAGCTGCTGTCTCCAACCCATCTTTGTAGCCGCCTATAGCTCTACAGCTTGCCTCTACAAAATGGCCTGGTCTCTCTCGGCCCTAGCCTGATCCCGCTCCCCCATCAAGGTCTGAACCTGAGCCTATAGCTATGTAATCAATGCATCTCAGGGATCTGGCTGCCTTGCTGGCTATGCTCATGCGAGTTGCACATGAGGCTGATTATCACCCTCAGCTCATGGTGGTGCCTTTGTCTGATCCTGCTGCCTAGCTAGCACCTGCTCCTAGTCCTACATCTGAACATTAGCTTGGACCAGCTAAAGTGGAACCTTGACAGGCTGATCCTGTTGCGCGCCATCTCTCCATCCTCGTCCTCCCACTCTGCCCATCAATATTCACCAAGTGGAGGGTACTCCTGGAACTATCAATCGTAGGGGTGGCCGAAACAAATCTCTGTAGGCCTATGTCACACCTAGATCTGTGGGTCCCTGATCATATACCAAAGGTCAGGCCACCAACTGTCTGAAGCTTTCTACGGCCTTTGAGGCAAGAATGTATCGCCCCCATGAACCTTGTGACACGGCGCGGGAAAATATGGCCACTTAGTCATCATCTAGCTAGTCTTGTGCCTCACCAAACTGACGTTGGACGTGCCTGGGTAGGTATCTCTCCACCATCATATGCTCTTGCACTTGCATGAAGCGGTCTTGGTGGGTGAAGAAGATCTACTCTGCATCGTCAGCCCATCCGGGGTGACCAAGGTATGGGTGCCAAGTAAAAACCTGCATCTCATCCAAGACCCTCCTCTAGTGAGGAATCTCGTGCTCTTCCATGTGTGTAAAGGACACACCGCCTCTATAACGCCACACTAGGGGATCATCAGGCCCCATCGACACTACAACAACTCGTGACCAAAGAACGATGATGTGCTCCCACACCCACATGTGGAGAAGTGTAACACCTGCTCTGAGTGCTTTGCCATCAAGGTAAACGTACTCGTGTAAGTCCTTGTAGAGTGAGGCAAGAAGAACAAGCCCCCAAGGAAAAAAAACTGGTTTGTTGCAAACCATCCATTCCCAGTAGACCCCCCAGCTAGGACTGAAGTATCGACCTCTTCGATCTGGGGCAACGAGACCTAAGATGATTGCTGCAACCACTAGACAAAATGGTGATGTGAGCGTCCTATGGAACTCCAGCTCTATCTGGCCCTCGCAGAACATAACCTCATCTATGGCGAGGACTGAATGACAGGCATCCCGTCCGACATCCATATCAAAAATAACATGCTGCCCATGAATCAACAATCTAAGGATGCGCCACACGTCCTCTAAGGTGACGGTGGCCTCGCCAGTAGGAAGGTGGAAGGATGAGGTCTCACTATGCCATCTCTCGGCAAGTGCTGACATCATCCCAAGGTGGGTTTGCATGGGAACTTCATATGCAATGTACCACATGCCCATGTCTTGTAGCCAATCCTGCTCCCTTTCACTAAGATCTCGCAGGTAATTGAAAATCTCCCACGATCTGTGCTCCTAAGAATAGAGCTCCCTAGCTACATTTTGCATCAAGAAAGGTCACCATGTTAAAAATTTTGAAAAATTTCTTTCTGAGCGTCCAAAAAACCATCCTAGCGTCACTATCTGTGATGTTGTCGTAGTTTGAAATTTTCAAACTGCAACGCTGGAGTGCTAAACTCTAAAAGAGCACTATTGCAGTGCACTTTTCTATCGAGCGACATAGTTTGGCAAGATTCTAGTTTAAAAGAGAACCGCTGTGCCACACTTTTAAATGACCCCGCTGGCCATAGCATGAGCGTCACAGTTTGAAGTTTGTTTCCAAACTCCAAACTCTACCATCGCGGTGCAGTCTGTGATGGCGAGCCAGTTTGGATTACTGAGCGGTGTAGTTTTTTTTGAGCAGTGCTATATAACACCGCTGCAAAAGAACTAAGATTAAAAGCATTAAATGAATGTGAAAAATGAAAAAAAAAGCTCAAGTAAGGATCACTTACCGGTACCCCAATGCCGGTTGGTTGTTGGTATGTCTAGACTCGATCAGAAATATGCATTAGGAGCTATCTTTGTGCCATCTTGTCAGAATGTCAGAGCTCAAATCTCAAATTTGCTAAAGGGCTGTGTGAAAATGAATTGAAAGTGACCCCTCAGAGTCTTTTTATGCCTGAAAATTAGGGTTTTTTGACCCTATTTGGTTATCCTACTAGGGTTTTGAACTCTTGAACCTATTTTTGTCTAGTTGAGGCTTGTTTTACATCGTATTATTGTGTTTAGACATGTTTTTGGCCTCCTGGAGCCTTTTTTGGACCTGTCGAGCACCTTGTCCTCTTTTTTTCCCAAGATCACCCATAAATCAAAATTTTCATCCAATCTCTCGAGGGGGCAGTATAGTAGCATGTTTTCTCTCACCGCGCAATAGTGGGGCAAGAATTTGAAAATGATTCTTTTTTGGCTTTGATCGACACCGTTTATTCTTTGAACCAACACAACAAGTGCATTGCTTCAAAGAAGGGAAAAATGTAGACACATAAAATGTACTGATTGACATTAGACATCTGATCCTGACCACTAACATTGTTTCATCTTGAATCATCCTTCGATCTAACCATTTAATCAAATTCCTTTAGTTGATTAAATTCATCAATATTCCTCTCTTAATTGAATAAATCAGTTATCTAATTAAGTCATCCTTTCTCGATAATTAAATTAACCATTATGATCTAATTATCCTATTTAATTAAATAATTAATTTTATTTGATTAAATCTCTAAAGTCTATTTATTAAATTAAATAAATTAAAACCTTATTCAGTTTAATCTAACATCACCTCTTTTAATTAAATAAATAAAAAATCCTTATTTAATTAATCCTTTATCACATTCTTCTCATATTTGATTTAAATAAATCCACAAATTTAAGTCAAAATAGGTCACATCATTTAATCCCTTCATTAAATTAATTAACCTTGATTAATTTAATCTCTTCTCATGTCCCATCCTCCATCTTTTTCCACTTGTACATGAAAATAGAGTCATTTGATTTATTAAATTTCTATTTTCTTCAACAAGGCATCTTTTAAGGAATATTCCTCAAGTTTGAATTAAAGATCCAAGTGGACTTTGTCCTTCCAACAAGGAATTTACTCCTCTTACAAAGTCCTTTTGCCTTGAGCCAAGTGGCATTCAATGCACCTTCCTTCCCTCTTACATGTCATTTCAACAAATTCAAAATTCAAATATATGCATTTATTGACACATTCTTCAAAACTTGCACATCCTCCATCCATTCACTTGTTGACAAGTGGTACTTTGTCATTGGCTAATTCTTAGTCCCACATTGCTCTATTTTGGATATTCTTCCATCTTCTCATTCTATAAATAAGAGGCTAATCTCCTTATTTTATCATCCACAATTTGAGAAAAGTTATTATACTCAAATCCATAGCAATCTATCATCAATTTCATCCAAGCATATTTAGGCTTTTTGTAGATTTTCAACATGGAGCTCCATTGAAGTCATCACCACAAGCATGCATCTTTCATCAATCATCTTCATCACATCATTGGAGTTGGGAAAGGGCCAATTTTCACATCAAATTGGCACCAATTCCCCCATGGGATCAAGAGTTTGCATTGATTTTTATAGGATTTAGCTTACTTTTATGGGGAATGGATTTTATGGGGAATCCTTGTTGTTACTTGCATATGATCTTCTAATGTGTTTCTTTATTGTATTTTGGAGGTATTTGGATAGGGGTTCACACGATATATATATATATATATATATATATATAGATAGATAGATAGAGAGAGAGAGAGAGAGAGAGAGAGAGAGAGAGAGAGAGAGAGAGAGAGAGAGAAGTATAGGAAGAGGGAGATGTATAGAGAGAGGGAGAGGTATCTAGAGAAGGAGAGGGAGAGAGGAAGATATAGATAGATATGAATATAGAGGGAGCGATAGAGATGATCATATGAAGATATATGTAGGAAGAGGGAGAGGGAGAGAAAGAAATATATAGAGGATGAGATAGATTCATACATACAGGAGATACAAAGAGGGATAGAGAGAGGGAGAAGTATAGAAATGTGGGAAGAGAGAGACAAAGGGGGTATGTGGATAGGGAGAGAAAGAGAAGGAGAAGGGGGGAGAGGGAGTGATATTAATAAATAGGAGAGAGAGTGGTTGAGAGAGAGGGAGAGATATAAAGAGATAGGGAGGGAAAGGTAGAGAGAGGTTGATATATAGAGAAGTAAAGATAGAGAAATAGAGAGGGAGATAGGGAGAGATAGAGAGGGAGATATTAAGGGGAAGAGATAAGGAAATATGGAGAGAGAGAGATTAGGAGAGTGGGAAGAGAGGGAGATATAGATAAATATATAGAGGGAGAGAAATATATAGAGTGAGATATAGAGAGGTAAAGATGGATAGGGAGAGAAATAAAGAGGAAGGAAGATAGAGGTAGAGAGAGATAAAGAGAAATAGAGGGAGGGATGGAGTGAATAAGAGAGAGATAGAGATAGAGATAATGATATATATAGGGAAATTTAGGGAAAGAGATAGAGGGGACAAGATCGAGATATAAAGGAGGTGATAGGAACAAGTAATAGATAGAGGTATAGAGAGAGAGATAGAGAGGTGGGAGAGAGAAAGATAAAGATAAAGATAGAGAGGGATAAATAGGTAACTTGTGTATGCATGAGCGAGGTAGATATGGAGATAGAGAGGAGAGAGATATATAAATAGATTGAGAGGGGGGAGATAAAAGTAAAGATAGGAGAGAAGGGAAGTAGACATATATAGAAATAGGGAGTGATGGGGAGAGAGGGAGAGACAAATATCTACAAATATGACTTGGGAGAATAGAGGGGAGAGAGAGAGAGAGAGAGAGAGAGAGAGAGGAAAATAGAGATATAGATATGGAGGTATAAAAATATGGAGGGATAAGGAGAGAGAGGGAAAATATCTAGAGATAGAGAGGGAGAGAGGAAAATC
>VDFB02345285.1:24814-38056 GCA_007258455.2 Sequoia sempervirens
AAATATATGGATAATGAGATATAGATAGAGAGGGAGAGGGAGAGGGAGAGAGGAAAATAGAGATAGAGGGGGAAAGAGAGATAAAAAGGTGATAGAGACAATTAATAGAGAGAGATAGAGAGTGGGGAGAGATAAAGAGAGGGAGAGATAGAGATAGAGGGAGACATATATCGCTCTCTCTATCTCTCCTTTTCTCCATCTCTTTATATCTGTAACTTCCTTTCTAAATCTTCCTCTCTATATCTCCCTCCCTTTTGGTTTTATTTTTGTTCATAAAAACATGAGTGTGCTATAATATGCTCACATTTATAAGGTCTGACTTGGATATTTCCAACCCTTAGGGCTGGATTTTCCTTGGGAATCAAACCTAAAGGGTTAGACTTACATTTCAATTCCCAAAGGTATTTTTTTGTAAATTATAAAAAAGTGACTAAATATCAAGTGTGCTCTCTATCAAGTTTGCATGTCTTCCAATGTTGAGCTAAAAGAATATCACAATAGCATCAAGCTCTTTCTTACGTTTCTAACTTGTAAACAAATATTCTGGCTTCCAAGTACTTTCTTGCAGTTCTAGAGTTTTTCACCTAAAAGGAGAAAGATGGGCCAAAATGGGCAATGTATACATTCAAAATCAATGAAAGTATCAATGGAATATGCCTAGATATGATGTATAATTGCAATAAAATGATTAGAGAAATGATGTATCAATGTAAAACCTAAGAAATGCAAGTTGTTTGAAAACACAATGATGTATGCAAAATGACCTAAGAATGCAAACAAACAATAACAAAAATAAACAAGACTGGAGAGGTGCACTTGGGAACTGAAATGTGATGTTGAGAGGCTCTAGAATTCTACAGATTTTACTGTTGAAGCCAATTGGGACACTTACACCAAGTCGAGCGACTTAGTCCTATTAGGGAAATTCTGCCAGAACAGGTTTCTGCCAAATGGGTACTCAAAAATGTAAAAATCAATTTTCAGGCCTGGTAGGAGGACTAATTTTCCACAAATGGAGACTTAGTCCACTTGGGAATTTTGGGAAATTCGGGGCAAGAATCTATAGCTTTCGGTCTGCACATCCCTTCCTGACAGGTGTTTGGTTCAGATTTTGCTGAAAATGGGTTGAAAGAGGTCTTCAAGATTCAATTAGGGCTTTGTTGACTTGAATGACTTTGATGAGTTGACAATACCTTTTTAATACCTTCCTCTTTGAAAAATTTGCATACAAGACTTGCAAAACACACATGCAAAGGGGGGGGAAAGGGTTAAGGGTTAGAGAATAGAGGTTTTCCTTGGTCAAACTCCGATTTGGTAATCAAACCCTATAAAATGAAATGAGATAAAGAGAGAATGATGAATGAATAACATGCAATGTCACAAACTCACCAAACCCTTGATGTTGAAGTTTGGAGATATGCAAGAAGTTGCTCCAATGGATGCTTGATAATGCTTATAATACTTGAGAATGATTAAGTAAATGCACTAAATAAATTAGGAAATTAGAAGATTGTAGGACATGAAAAATGAGAGGAAAACCCTTTATTTATACTTGATTTTTTGAAATTTCTCGAAAATAACACATCACAGGCCGACCTTAAGGTCAAGAGAATAAAATCCCACCAAAAAATTAAAATTATTTTGATTTTTGTGCCTAGTGGGACTAAGTCGCCCTAGGTGGCGACTTGGTCCCACCAAGGCGATTTTACTGGGTGTCAAGGATTGAAATGTATTTAATAAGGTTTAACGAGAATATTCTAAAAAATACACTTAAGTAGGGTTGGAAAGTGCATTAAGGGGTCATTTAAACATAAGAAAGGGTTGAATTAGTGATGACAAGTCTAGAAAAGCATGAGAGTTTGTTACAACTCTATACAACACTTTGAAAAAAAGACTTGGTAAGTGATAAAAGGGGTTATTTAGGTGAATTATAATGAAAGGGTCCTAGAAAAATGTGAAAGTGGGTTACAACACTTCACAACACTTTTACAAGAAATCCTAGAATTTTTAATGATTCACAAGGGTCCAAGACCTAATGTGAATTTGTTGGCCACATTAGAACATTAAATCTAGGAAAAATCAAGCCAAAGTCCACTAGGAGGGCCTAAACATGAGAAAAGTAGAAGGGTTACTTTTTCCCTGTCCACAATTAGCCCCCACTTTAGTGAGAGGATGAACTTGCTTCAAACTCACACTAAAGTAGTTGAACATGCAATCAAGAGGGGTTTCAATGAACTAATGCTAGCAATATGAGACAACAATGATCAAGAGGGATGATAAAGCCCCCAAGATGAAGATCCCATGGAAAACTAAACATGAGCATAAGAAACACACATGAGAATGATGAAAGAGAGAAGAGGAGAAAGAAAAGAGAGTCAGATAAAGCTTCGTTCATTTGTCCATCCCGTTGTGGATTAGATTTAGGCTATTTTTTTAGAAAAAGAAATGTATAC
The DNA here is from genome assembly GCA_007258455.2 of Sequoia sempervirens. Classification (NCBI taxonomy): domain Eukaryota; kingdom Viridiplantae; phylum Streptophyta; class Pinopsida; order Cupressales; family Cupressaceae; genus Sequoia; species Sequoia sempervirens. The sequence goes on from VDFB02345285.1 coordinate 27,268, forward strand.
TCACTCTAAGGTGACGAAACTCATGGCTGTCTGTGGGGTGAGAAGGCCAAAAAGGTGAGAAACATACACTCATGGCTAGTATGCACTCACACACATGCAGGTGACTATGGGGAAAATTCATGCCTTAGAATGGGCTTCCCGCTCAACCATATGAAAGTTATACCTCTTGATAACTTTAATAAGGTGCCACAAAATAACATGACATTTCGAGCTTCACGAGACAATCAAAACTTCGTATGCTTGGAGCTCATGAACAAACGCGATGGCTCCACAGGCATGCAAGTTGTGTTGTGCAAGGTGGCCATACAAAAAAAACAAAATGCAACATGCGAAGAATGTTCAAAGGAGTCTTGATTAGTTCATGCGAGGTATTTTAACTTAGGGAACATTGTGTCTAATGTCTCCAACAAAGGACCAATCAAAGAATAGAAGATTCGTAACTTAGGGGATACAGTGTGTCACATTAGGCCACTAAGAGGAATGTAATATGCTAAGATAGATCACGCTCATGAAGGAAATTACACCCAATGTCATCCACAAAGTGACAAAATGCATTGTATGAAGTAACAAGGCTGCACTAAGAACCAAGAAAAGGAAAAATTAATAATGAATAATGAAAATGTATGCCCCACTTTAAAGGAATTGCTACACACCATATTGTGAGAAATTACTTTAAAGTAGCAAATGAAAAATGCAAAAAGAAGAAAGAAGACATGAGAGCCAACTTGGAAAGCCCCTATGCCAAGTCATATGTTTCTGAATAAGGCTACGTTATGTGAAGGAAAGGAAGAAGAAAAGAAAGGGGTTGCCCCAAAAATGAGAAACATGAAACACATAAGGGATCTATGGATTTGGGGTCAGTATGTTCTTTTACAATGTTGTTAAAAAAGGCCATCCATCATAAATAAAGGGAATAACAAGAAGCGAAAAATCCGGGTCAACATGGAAAGAACATAGGTCTAACAAATCTAAAAACATCCAGGTCTTCTCGAAAGAGACATTGTCGTCATTACCTTATCATCAAAACCTAAAAAAAAAAAACAGGTCAATTTATAAAGGTCTCATCAATCTTCATCAAAAATATCAAAGTAATCTGATAAAGTAAAGAATCAAAAGAGAGAGAACATCAAGTGGTACATCATGGGGGAACATGTTATGGGCATACAAACACAAAAGAAAAAGAAAAAGAAAATGCAAAATAATAGTAAGGAAAATGCAAGTCAATTGTTGAGCAAGTCATTTGCCTCTCAATCTCAATCGACATAAGCATAAGGTGAATAACACAACGAAAGGATACTGACAAATGAATTAATAGAACAAGGCTAGCAACTTTTTTCCCCCACTGATTACAAGACAAGAATGAGCCGAGATAGGTGATGGGAAGGGGTCATGTAATAGTGAGAAGGGAATGTTCTACAACTATTACATGATGAGGTGTTTAATGGTGATATATGGATTTATTGGATATAAATTATCACCATCAAAATGACACTTGCTCAGTATTTCTTTCAATTGGTGACTCTCATTGCTTCTATGTCCAAGAACATGATGATATGCACAATGTGGAACATTAGCATCTTTAGGATAGATCACCAACCTATTCATAAGTGGTAATAATATGAGTTCTTTGTTTAAAAGGATTTACAATTTCCTTTAACATTTAGGTGGTGGACGGAGAGGAAACTTGAGTTTTTGTAACTTATAAGGCCTCTTGCGTTTGCTAGATTCACCCTTTTCTTGAATAGAAGGAGGAGGAGGAGGAGGACCCAAAGTGATCCTATCATCCTTGTCATTATTATGAAGTGTTGTTCACATGGAAGGAGGATATTCAGATCGGGAGGGAAATCAAAGATTACTGTGCCATCATTACAGAGTCTCCAATATTCTAAAGGAGGCTTGCTATCATGAGGAGGATCTTGATATCCTAACCCTATTGTGTTTTCATCTTTTGGATTTTGTTCTAAAAGTTGATGAATGTTATCTTTAGTTGTTGTGTCACATCCTTGTTTGCTTAATATGGTAAAATAGTTGCCATAGGTGTCTTCAAGATTGATTGGGGTATTTGTAACTTTGTTATCATAAAATGGTTGAGGGGTTTCTTTTTTAGAGGAACTAGGTCCACCTGATGGAGGGAACTTAGGTCCTTTGTTTGTTTCATGATGTAAATAGCCAAACATATCAGGAAGTGATATGGTAGGAAGGTCTTGTTGTTTCATGGATGGTTAAAAGGATGTATTAGCTTTGAGGTTGTTAAGGAACTCGTTTAGGAAATTATTGATGTTGTCATAATATTCTACAATGATGTCAACATCATGAGGACATTCATGAGGAGTTGAAGGAGCATAAGGAAGCTCAAGGTCATTAGGATCAGTTCCAAAGGAACAGTTTGACATGTCAACTAAGGATTTTAATGACATCCAAAACTTATTAAAATAGAGAGCCATGAGGCAAATGACTGAAAGTAAACTAAATGCAAGAAATGGAATAAAACAACAAATCTAGAAACTGTGACAAAGATGCAGTAACAAAAAATAGAAATGCAGAAAATGCTTAGAAAATAACAGAAATTACAGTGTAAAATGTGCAAAGGGACTAAGTCACCCAATGTGGCGAACTAGTCCCAGTGGTGATTTTTTTTGAGTTTTTTTTAGAAATTTTAAATGAAATTTTATATGTTTTTCAGATGTTTAGATATAGACATAGTATGAACATATAGAATTTTTGGAATTTTAATGAAATATAATGCAAAAATGTAAGCTATATAAGTCTTTCCACTAATGCAATTTTTAAAACCCTAGGATGCAAATTAAACAATGCAAAACCTAATGCAATGTTGATGAAAGTTATTCCTAGAATTTTAATGCACTTGAAATTAGAAGCAAAAATGTTCAAAAGTCAGGTTCACCAAAATGTAAACAAAGATTTTAGTTTCCAAGGACTTTCTTGCACTTCTAGGGTTTTTCACCTAAAAGGAGAAAGATGGGCCAATATGGGCAATGTATACATTCAAAATCAATGCAAGTATGAATGGAATATGCCTAGATATTATGTCTAAATGCAATAAAATGATTAGAGAAATGATGTATCAATGTAAAACCTAAGAAATACAAGTTGTTTGAAAACATAATGATGTATGAAAAATGACCTAAGAATGCAAACAAACAATAAAAGAAATAAACAAGACTGGAGAGGTGCACTTGGAAAGTGAAATGTGATGTCAAGAGGCTTTGAAATTCTGTAGATTTTACTGTTGAAGCCAACTGGTACACTTACGCAAGCTAGGCGACTTAGTCTTATTTTGGGGAAATTCAGTTGGAACAGGTTTTTGCCAAATGGGTACTTAGAAATGTAAAAACCACTTTTCAGGCTTGGTAGTGGGACTAAGTCACCATAGATGGCAACTTAGTCCACTTGGGAATCTCGAGAAATTTAGGGTAGGAATTTGTAGCTTTCGGTCTACACTTCCCTTCCTAACAGGTGTCCAATTCATTTTCTATAGAAAATGGGCTAAAAGAGGTCTTCAAGCTTCAATTAGGGATTTGTTGACTTGAGTGACTATGATGAGTTGACAATATCTTTTTAACACCTTCCTCTTTGACAAATCTTCATACAAGACTTGCAAAACACACATACAAAGAGGGGAAAAAGGGTTAAGGGTTAGAGAATAGGGGTTTTCCTTGGTCAAACCCCGATTTGGTAATCAAACCCTATAAAATGAAATAAAATAAAGAGAGAATGATGAATGAATAACATGCAATGTTACAAACTCACCAAACTCTTGATGTTGAAGTCTAAAGATATACAAGAAGTTGCTCCAATGGATGCTTGATAATACTTAGAATACTTGAGAATGATTAAGTAAATGCACTAAAGAAATTAGGTAATTAGAAGATTGTAGGAGATGAAAAATGAGGGGAAAACCCTTTATTTATACTTTATTTTTTGAAATTTCCTGAACATAACACAGAGTGAAGCCACAATAGTGATTTACAATTCAAGTGAGGAAGGAAAACTCACAAAAAAATGACCCCAAAGAAAAAGAAGTTATTTTGGGGGTTCGTACGAACCTACTGGTTCAAGCGAACCCATTAGGGGTTCACCCGAACTAGGGTTCAAGCGAACCCCTTTGAATTTTTGCCACAAAAAAAAAAAAACCAAAATGCATAGCAAAGGGGTTCGACCGAACCCCCTTGAAGTGGTTCGCTCGAACTAGGGCTCAACCGAACCATGGCTCAAGCAAACCTCTTTGGGTTCGACCGAACTCCTAGGGGTTCGTTCGAACCCCCCTTGCCCCTCATCCCCCTGCCAAGACATAGAAAAAGTCAAATTTTTTACGCTTCAGAGCTCGGGTTGAGGATGAAAATGGAGGAGTCTTCAGAAACCCATTTGGAATCAGGTAGGTCTCAGAATGAGCTATCCAACGAATATAATATTAATATCTTTTGATTTTATTATGTATTTGTTTTTTTAGTTTTATTAAACATTGGTTCTTCACCGAAAATGAAGGTCTCTGTTCTGCACATGTGGAAAAATATCATATTATCAAATCTTTTTTAAAAAAATATGAATGCACCAGATATTGAAGTCCTTGATCCAACAAAAAAAATAAAATTGAATTTCGATATATACAAAAAAAGTTATGCATTGTACGGTCGCGCTATGTATGAATTGTAATTTGTTTGACTTTGAAACTTGATTAAAGAAAAAATATTCAATAAAAAACTATCTAACTAAGTGGAAGCACTAGATATCGGAGTTACAAATCTAAATTTGAAAGAATTATAATTTTATCCTTCATGGAAAAAAAGTTATACGTTATACAATGTGCGTCACTTTTTGAAAATGTTTTTTTGGAAAAAACCAGTTTTCGTGGGAGATGGAAAAAGGAATACAATCTGATTCCAAAAAAATTGAAAAAAATATTTTTAGAATCTACAGAGAAAATGTGACGAGACTCTAGTTTACATCATCTTCAAATTCCTCACGGTTTAGCCGCTATAGGTGCTCGAATGTGAAGATTTAGTTAAAAATAATAATTTTAGTGTCCAGTTTGGCCAAAAATTGTAAACCACTATTATGGGATCACCCCACATCACAGGCCGACCTTAAGATCAAGAGAATAAAATCCCACTAGAAAATTAAATTATTTTTATTTTTGTGCCCAATGGGACTAAGTCATCCCAGGTGGCGACTTGGTCCCACCAGGAAAATTTTACTAAGTGTTAGGGATTGAAGTGTATTTAATAAGGTTTAACATGAGTATTCTAAAAAATACACTTAAGTAGGGCTGAAAAGTGCATTAAGGGGTCATTTAAACATAAGAAAGGGTTGAATTAGTGATGACTAGTCTAGAAAAGCATGAGAGTTTGTTACAACTCTTTACAACACTTTGAAATAAGACTTGGTAAGTGATAAAAAGGGGTTATTTAGGTGAATTATAATGAAAGGGTCCTAGAAAAGTGTGAAAGTGGGTTACAACACTTCACAACACTTTTACAAGACATCCTAGAATTCTTAATGATTCACAATTTTCCAAGACCTAATGTGAATGTGTTGGCCACATTACAACATTAAGTCTAGGCAAAATCAAGCCAAAGTTCACTAGGAGGGCCTAAACATGAGAAAAAGTAGAAGGGCTACTTTTTCTGTGTCCACATAACCATGCAATTTTTTCTCTATTTTAAACATGTTAAGTTTTTTTATCTTTAATGTGTTTTGTTGGTGTCTTCTTTTGTTAAAAAATTATGTATAGTTTTTTTTGGTTTCACTTTTTATTTGTTCATTAATTTTTTTAAAAAAAATTACATTCTAGATCCTATTTTATACACATCAAAATAATAATTTTTGATTAGTTTCCAAAAAAATAGGGGGGAGCATATGTTCAATTTTTCATTTTTCAAGATGTTTCCACTTTGAAAAATAGTAAAAATCATATATTCATAAAAAATAGCAAAACAATCAAGCACAAACTACATTGTGCTAGCTAATTTTTTACTGAAGAAATTTATGAAATAATAAGAAGTTAACATTTTTAGGGAGAGCACACTAGATTCTATGTTATATTTTTTTTGACAAAAATAGAAGCACTTTGTGCGCTCCTCTATTTCAAGCCCTTAATGTCCACCATTTTCAAAAAATAAAAGTAGTTTACAAAGTAGATTCAAATCACTACATTTCTTGTTCTTGTCGCATCTTCAAGTTTTGAGTCTATATTTAATTTCTCATTTACTCATTTCAAAAAAGAAGTGACCACTTAAGAGCTCCTTTTGGTCTTCCATTTCCATGCATTTACCCTATGTTTCGATCCAACTCACCTCCATAAACCATAATATATGAATTTCAAAATTTTAGGCTTCTTGACAAGTTCAACTCTTAATGTGGAAAACCTATTAGTGCCTCCAATCATTTGACATTCATTCCTCAAATGTGTCTTATTGCAATAGTGGATACACCAAATTTTATTTCTCCTAGAAAGGGGGGATGCACCCCTATTCTCTTGCCTTGTCAATATTTCTCATTTGAACTTCAAGTGTTTTGTCTCCAAACTTAACTTCTCCTTTTCTTTTTTATCTTATACTTCCCACTCTCATCTCAATTACTAAGATTTTATTCTACTAGCCAATTCTTCTACATCCTTGTAAGTTAGGAATGTCTTTCCATCAACTACCAACCTTAAAGGGTCAACGTTGAAATGTACTATTTGATTCTTTATTTTTTGACAATGGATTTTTTAATTTTTGAACTAGACTCTTGAAGCACTAGCCACAATCTTTTACTAACTCACTCATATTATAGCATATCTCACATCTTGCTTACACTTTCTAATGAACCATTAAGAAAATGAGTCACAAATAAGATCCTCATGTGATCCCGATCCTGTCCCTTACGATTCTTAAAACACTCTTTCATATACCATTTTAGTGCAACATCCTTAATGTCCTTACAAAGTCAAATAATTTGTTTTATTCCACATTCATCCCAAACCTCCTCAGACTTTAAAATCAACAAATACTACTCTTTTTTCTCTAATGAGAATCTAAAATGAACAAATACTACTCTTTTTTCTCCTCACTTGCCTTGTTTCACATTTTTATTATTTTGCTAACCCCCTTTTGTCTCAAGGCAATTAAATATAATAAAAGAACTCTCCTCCAAGAATCTCCTTCAAGTGCTTCACATGCTCGTTTCTTAGTCCTGATTAAAATAAGAAAGATTATGTTGGGGTAAACATCAACCAGTTGGAATCCCAAGTCGAGCTTAACTTTCCATAAAAGCAGTGTTTTAACATGGGAAGAAACTTTCTCCAACCAAAAACTAGTGTCCAAATTCGATACAAACTCTCAGTACAGATTTAATTATAAAGCTTGTCTTCTAGCTTTTGATTATTTCAAGTCTAGAACCTTGAATTTCTGTGTCAAAACCAGGTGCGCAGTCAATGGTTTCTGCAAGAGGAGGCAGGTAACAAACAAAGTTCTTTCATTCATTGGCAAGTACAGTACAAATTTCTACAAACAAGAAGAGAATCTCCCACATGGTTACATAAGCATACTTTCCAATTCAAAGCTCTATGTAAGCATGAGGCCATTTCTAATTGTGGGCTCTGCCATGTAACTAAGAAATCAATGGCTAAAAGTTTTTGTGGTTTGATAATGGCCACCACACAGTGAATGAAAATGAAATGATTTGATTTTAATTTTATCCCTGCAGCAGTTACAATCACTTCAAAGATTTATGGGATATGTGGAGTTTTTAAGGAAATGATTTGATCTTAGTTATGTCTATGATAGCAGCTACATTCATAGGATACGTGGCCTTCTTTAGCTATAAAATTTGATAATGATAGTTTAGAAATAATGCCATCTTCCTTTTTTATTGATAATGATGGTTTAGAAATAATGCCATCTTTCATTTTAATTGATAATGATGGTTTAGAAATAATGCCATCTTCCATTCTAATGGGTTTTGTGTCAGCAATGGAAATGGATGAGATCACAAATCATGGTCAAAACTAGTCTAGTCTAACCACATGCTCTTAAAGTCTAGTCTAACCATAGTCGGGCCTTAAGCTACCAGTCCATGATTTTTTGTGCACTTAGAGTGTACGGACTTTATGCATGAAAGTGGTTTCATAGTTGGGTGAAAATTTATCAATCTTTATTTGAGGACTTCTTGTTTTTATTAATGATTAGAAGCAGACTTTTAAATAGCAATATCAAATTACTTTAGTTAATTTTTTAAGGAAATGAATGTGTTTTACTCTTTTAGATACATCATCTTTTGTATAATATGATTTAGATTATATATATATATAAGAGAGAAATAGTCATCTTTAATTAAATATAAGAGTTGAAAAATTAGATTGTAATTGTGAAGGGATAAGAGTTTTAGTTATATTAAATGACGTATTTGACATACATTTTTTTATGTTGATTCTAATCTTAGTTTCAAATAAAGAATTTATAATGATGTGTCTAAAAGATAAGTTAATGCGCTTTTGGAGGAATCGAGTTTTTTGGATGGCGCGTCTGTTCTTTGCGAGCCGAGCTAGGGCGCCCGTGCCCTAGCTCGTTTTTCTGCTTTTCTTGTCTGTGCGTCGTGGGTGGGGGGGTTCTGGTTGTTTTGGGTCTTTCACACAGTGGCAGGGGGTTTCCCTTGATGCCAGGTGGTCAGTGGGGCCCTTGTGGGGATCTATTACAGGTCGCTGGTTTAAGTGCGTGTTGGTGGATCTTCAGAATTTGGAGTGAAATGGCGTTTTCTGATGTGGAGTCTTTATGGCAGGCTGTGTCTTCTTCAGGCCGGAAATTTGAGTGTGGGGCGGTTGTGGCGAGGTGTGGGGTGGTGCGGTGTGGGTGAGGCTTGGGGCTGCGTGCGGGGCTTTGTGGAGCCGGGGGGTGGGGTGTAGTGGTGTGGTGGGGTCTGAGTTCGGGGCTTGTGTGGGGTGGTGTGGTGGTTTTTGTGAGGACCCCTCCTTGGGGGGTGCGTGTGGGGCTTTCCCTCGCGGGGGAGCTATTGCTTTGGGGGTCATTGAGGACTTGGTTCTCTGTCAGGGGTTTTTTTCTCAATGGAGGCTGGGGGGCCTTCGGGGGAGGGACCTAAGCTAGATTTTCGATCTGCTCTTGGCTCGAAACCCTTGCCTTCGGGGTCTCGTCTTCATGATAATATTTTATTCTCTCAGAATGTGGAAAAGAGTGAGGTGGGATTGGCAGGCGGGTTTCGTGTTCCAAAGGTTAACGGTTGCCTTGAAAGGTGCAAAGAGAGGCCGAATGTTGTGATCCCGATGGAGATGCTCGCGGATGATATTGAGTACTACTCAAGACATTCGTTGTATTGCAAATTTTTGGGGTTGAAAATTTCTCTGCAATTTTTGGAGAGCTGGGCTCGAAGGACTTGGATGCCAATAGGAGAGATGGAGATTCGGCTCCTTGCTAATAACTATTTCATGGTCACGTTTGACTGCATGGCGGATAGGATCAAGGTTTTCGAAGGAGGTCCGTATTTTTACAACCAGGTGGGCTTGTTTATCAAGCCGTGGCATGCAGGCTTCAATCCAGCTGAGGAGATTCCTAGTCGGGTTCCGGTTTGGGTTAGATTGTCGAGGTTACCGGTTGAGTGTTGGCGGGAGGATGTTCTGCACTTACTAGCCTCAATGCTTGGTAAACCTGTTGGTTCCTCGCAGCAGACACAGTTCAAAAAGGTAATGACTTTTGCCCGATTTTGTGTGGAAATTGATTTAAGTAAACCTTTGCCAGATTCTTTAGAGGTATGCGCAGGTTCTTACTCATGGGTTCAACAGCTTGATTATGAGACCTTACCTTTTAGATGTCGGTTATGTCATGAATATGGTCATTTACTGCGTCGTTGCCCAAGGGCCAAGCCTTTGGGGACTAATTCCTCTCTGCCACCTATGAATCCTTCTGGGTTGGATAAGGGTAAAGGTCCTGTTCAGGGTGGTGGTCCTGGGGAGGATGGCTTTCTTCCTGTCAGATCTCGGAATAGAAATAAGGGGCTGAAAAGGCCCCTGAATGAGAGGCAGGATGAGGATTCTTTAAACAGATTTGAGGTGTTGGAGGGTCTTAGCCAGCAAGAAGTGAACCTTGGGTTGGTTGATTTGGATCAAGGCAGGGTGGATGTTGAACAACAAGGGCAGTTGGTGGAGCTAGTAATGGGTAACCATCAGGTGGGAGTGGATTCGGCCGTTCAGGGTGCGGAGCTGGGGGGGGGGAGGCTTTGGTCAAGAGGGGATCAGCCCTGGGATCTCCTCTGCCCCTCAGGTGGTGGGAACCTTGCAGATGGAATCAGTCTTAAAGTTGGAGGCTCAAAGTGAACCAAGTAGCGTGGTGGTGAAAGACGGAGGGGCTGGGTCTTTCCATGAGCAGAAAGCTGGTTCGGTGGGGGGAAAAAGCAATAAGGCTTCTCTTCAATTAGGCATCCTCCAAAAGGACTTCAAGAAAGGAGGGGTAGAGAAAGGTTCCAAGTTGGGTAGGAAGAAGGACTTGGAGAAGATTAAGATGATTGGGGAAAATTTGGTGGAATCAGGGTCAGTTAAGACTCTGGACTCTCACTTCACAGGCCCTTTGAAATGATTGTCCTATCCTGGAATGTTAGGGGCTTGAACAGTGGCCCTCGACAAAAAGCTGTTCGGAATTTAGTTAGATGTCAATATCCTGATATTCTCTTTTTACAGGAGACAAAGCTTTCTGTGGATGGTATGATGGGCATTATGCCCAAGCTGTGGAGGAATGGTGATTGCCAATGCGTTGGTGCTCTGGGTGCCTCTGGTGGGGTTGCT